>JASJET010000340.1:0-173604 GCA_034092305.1 Diaprepes abbreviatus | reverse complement strand
ACTGCTCAATCTAGCCTACAACCCTTTTATGGGAATTTTCCAGTTCAAGCAGGAATCCAAATTCATATCCAAGAGTTTAACAGAATCAGTTGCAGGAATCGATTTATGGTTTAGCCTTACCAAGAGTGATGCTTGGTCAGTCCTAATTTTGAGATACATATTAGCCCTGTTTTGTCCACATTCCTCTTGAGAAAAGTGTTGTCACACCAGTGCGAGACGTCATTTGCCACTCGATTGCACTCCCAAGACAATTCTAGCTGGGAGTAGCTATCTAGTAGTATAAAAGTATCATCCGCATACTGACATATCAAGCCATTCTCAGATTTAACCTCTAAGTCACTTGCATATTAGTTTCCTATTTATCAAGACGTAAGAAGATTTTTTGCATTTCATGTTTTACTTAGTTCTAATCTAAAATATATTTTTTGCCAATTTGAACGATTTCTTTTTAATGCATGCACTCGGGTTTCGAATCGGGTTTCCAGATCCTATTTTTGAGAAGAAAATTAGCTGCTAAAAATTCATAAATCATCTAGAAATTTCCCTAAATTGTACTCCGACTTCTAGAAATACACTTAAAAGTGAAAAATAATATAAATTTTTACATGAAATTGAAATTTTTGAAGTCAGAACTAAATTAATAACTGATAAAATGTAATTCACAAAAAAGGTAGAGAAATACTTTATTTGTAATTCTAATCAAACTTTGTTACATTACTTGCAATTTATTTTTGACTTTTTAGGGCAATTTTTTGAAGTCTGCTTTATTTTTTCTATAAATTTATTGGTAGTATATTGGGTATTAACCTAACTTCTTAAAAAATATTTCTAGTATCGGTTCGAAAATATAATGATTATCGTGCTTTAGCGAAACACTGTGCAGTCAAAAAGAGGTTAATTACGTTTTCGGAAAAAAAATTATAATTATCATTCTGTGGTCAAATTTTTAATTTGATAATTTCGGGTCCTTACTTAATTCACGGGATAATTTCAGTTTTTAATAATAAAGCATCATTAATTTTTTTGCTGCTATTTGTTGCCGTAGGCTGGAATTGTTAAGGTCCTGTTAGCACTAACAGGAACATATTTTCTTTGAAGATAACTGTTTGCAGTAATTCACTAACAGTCAGGTAATTTCCAAAGAGACCATTGTTAAATTTTTTTGATTCTCAAAATGTTTACGCCCAGTTTTTATCTTCTTTATGGATTAATTCTATTGAAATCGATGTAAGTGTAATCTTAAAATTATCTGTCAGTAAATGTTGTGAATAGGGCTAATTGGACGGTGTAGTTAGAAGACGCTCGAAACTTTAAGTATTTTTTGATCTGATTTCTGGACAAAATGGAGCCATGTAATTTATTTTTTGGAAATTCCAAAACAGATTTGTATAAAGAGTGTCCCAAAATTTTTGCCAGATTTGAATTAAATAGAGAACAGTATTTTTTTAAATTGTAATTTCTTTATTGGTACATGCGCACTTTTTTGTCGGAATTTTCCATGACCATTTTACATAAATGTGGCTGAATTTCATTAATCCAACGTTGAATTTTTTTTTCAATGCTCAGGTACTTGCGGGCTTGTTGGCATAGATCCTTGACTTCAAATAATCCCACAGATAAAAGTTCAGCGATGTTAAATCACATAATACAGGGAGTCAGTTCTTATCACCAAAACGACAGTACACGATCAGGAAATGTCTCATGCAGTGATTGAATTGTTTCACGGACTGTATGGCATATGGCATCATCTTGTTGAAACCATACGGCATGCTCATCAATTTCATCCAATTTAGGTAGAAAGAACTCAGTTATCATGTTGCGATATCGAGCACCAGCCTCATTCCAGCCCAAAATCTGCATCAAACAGTGATACGTTGTGGATGCATTTGTTTTTCGACAATCACGTATGAGTTCTTTGTATCCCGAATGCGGTAATTTTGACGATTAATGAAGCCATCAGGATGAAAATGAGCTTTATCACTTAAGATGATTTTGCTTTCAAGATCAGCATCCACTTTTTAATGTTCAATAATCCATTCAACGAGTTTCCTTCGCTATACATGGTCATTAGACTTCAGTCCTCCCTTGAACTTGGTAAGCATGGAAACTCAGATTTTTTGTGAGAATGCTTTATAGAGAGCTTCTTGAAATTTGCCATTCTTGTCAATGACGCCGAATTGATGTTCCTGGACTTTCATTAACACTCTCACGCACTGCTTCGATATTAATATTTGAACGGCTTGTTATTGGACGGCCAGTATGTTTAGCATCAGCAATTGATCTGGTCTCCCTGAATTTTTCAATTATGGTCTTCACAGTTAACGAAGTTCAATCAATACTATATGAAATTTTCGAACTGTGTCTCCAAACTTTGATTATTTTTGAAATATTGTTCAACAATGAAAACGCGTTGTTGTTTCATGTAGTACTCCATTTTTACTAACCCTAAACTGCTGTCAAACTGTGTTTTTTTTGGTAGCCAATATTTTAGGTAGCTGTTTTCGGTGACAACTAATCTTAATAATCAAAACAAATATAATGCTGATTAAAATGTGGTTGTCTTGATTTCGCACGACGTTTCGATTCTTTGTACAACGTTATCAAGTATAAACTGAATTCATTCAGCGTTTGTGTTTATGAAATTAAAAAAACAAAACAAACTGCATTTTACATGTGAAAAGTTAAAGTTATAGTGTATGAATTTGTTAAACAATTCCATTGAAAGTATAGTATTGGCAAAGCTTTAAAGTATCTAGGGTGTTCGAAGAAGCCACAGCGGAGGAGAAACGCCTACTTCAAATCTATAATCGTTGATGTATATCGAAAACAACTCAACATATTTGGACTTTTCTTTTTGTAATTTGTGATACCTTTTGCGTACATTGAAAATATGTAATTTGTTTTAAAAAAATATCCAGGTAAACCTTGCAATTTATTTAAATATTTTTGCAGAAACAATTATTTTACAAAATATTAAATATTTTCAACTCATATTCAAATTACAATAAATTTTATGTTATAAAAATTGTTATTTATTCAAAGGGGTAAAAAAACATTTTTTTGTTTACGTTACATATGTAGTATTTATCAAACTACGAACAACAATTAAATAATTAAAACTAAACATATTAACCTAATGTAGGTCTTTTCGTTGATATCTCGTTATTCGCGCTATCATCTACAGATCGCATTCATCCCCTTCTTGAATTTCAGACTCATTTGCGTTCTAAAAATCATTCTATTCTACATCAACATTCATACAGTTTTCATTTGTACATTATCTACATAATTTACTGTAAAATATTGTTATTTATCTACATGTAGCTCTAGCTAAGTTCTTAAAATCACTTTCGCGACGACACTATATTTGCACAAGCACTTGAGATGGAGAAATTGGTAGCAATTGCTCTCTAGATAATTCCTAATCCAAATTAATTGGATTTATAACCAAACGCTCATTAGTATAAGATAAGAATATCTTTTTATAAGGTCTTAGCCATGCTGGCAATTGAAAATAAATATGATACGAATGTTGCCTAGCTGTTGATGGCAAAGACTCCAGTTTATACTTAGAATTTAGCTTTTCTTCTTATCGGCAATTGTACCATACATATTTGTTACAATTATCATAAACTTCCTGATCTACGTCATCTTCATTAAAAGGTTGAGCTAGCTACTTCAACAACTAGGGAGGCAAAACATTAAAAATTATATGCTTGCTTTTATTCTAAAAGGCTAACCTTGTGTCTCTAACAGAAAGTGGAAAAACTCAACAATATCTATCAAATCATCTTTAAGAAAGCTATTGCCATCGTACTTGTTGGGTAAGAAAATCAGACTATAAATATTATTGCGACCAAATTATGTCATTTGTTTATAACACAAACATAGCCACGTGTTTCCAACAAGTTTTTGTTATATAGTTAATAACATCTTTGTCTATCCAATAATCAAAGATAGGAAAACAAGTCTCCTTCTTCAAAGAGAGCTCCTCAAAATCATGATAATTTGATTATTTAGCGCATTATGACTTTGCAAAGAAAAGGTCTCTGGAATAAACAATTACAATTTTGTAGAAATTATTTCAAAAATCTATCTAAAATTTATACCACTTATCAATGGCCCAGATTTTTATACAATATTTCAATCGCTCCATCATCCTTGCAAAAGTTGCAGTTCATTCAACAATTTTAAATTGTAATATTTTCGAGGTTTTCTCGGCAATAAAAATCCGCTTAATCTGAAGGTTTTTTAAAATGAATCATTCATATTTCGAAAAAACTAATAGGGAAGAATCTCTCAAAATCATAATTTTCCCACCTTAATTACTTTAATTCAACGAATACTATCTTAAACACCTATCAGTTCACTGTCGCAGGTACTGTAGCTAAAACGGTATTTGCCTTACTAATTTCTCTGAGCAAAAAAAAAATGCGTTAAAAAAATAACATTTTAATATTTTCCTAAAATAAAAAGTTTTTAGTATAAGTTAAGGTTAAGATAAATTTATGGAGTTTATTAACTTAAAATTTTTAATACATAAAATCCGTTTTTCTTTCTTTTTTCTTTGCAAACTTTTCAATCACTTTATTATTAAAGTCTTTAACTGCATTACCAAAATGCTTTTCTGCTAAAAGTATATCTAAAACACTTTTTTCCTCATTGTGTTCCTCAAAGTGTTTCAGTTATTTTAAGCATTGAAAATCAGCTTTCAGCTTCAGATACTGACATTGGTATTGTGACTAAAATACATACAAGTTATAAAGTTTCGTGAAAACTACAAATTACATTTTATTCATTCAATTAAGTTAGCGGCGAGATAACGCCTAAAGTAGTACCTAATTATTTTTTTTAATATTACACTTGCTATCTCCGCCGCAATGAAATATTTTTGACACTTGCCCTTAAGTCGAAATTAGGTTAAAAATTTATCTACGCTAATCTATTCTACTGACACTCCAAGATAAATAGATGTTAGTACAGCTATTTTCTTCATCTTAAGAGCTCTAAAAGTGATTTTAAAATTTTTTCATCGTAAACTCAGGATTTCTTCCAGAAAATTAGTGGCTATCTGGTGCCCCCCGCGATAGTTTGTCATACCACATATTCTTACCAATTACCTGTCTATAAAGATGTATTAAAACGCTTGTTACAACATTGACACTGACTTTTATAAAGAAACCGTTTGCCTATTCAAAGAAATTTTGATATGATCGTTCTGATCTCGAATATTTTTTCAAGTAACTACCAAATAAACTAGAGACATTTTTAAAACAGATTTATGTTATATTTAGAAAGATTTAATTAATACAAATTACTTGAATAGTGCTAATAATCAAAATTAAAAATCTCCAGCTAACTAGAACGGGAACTTGGGACAACTGTAATAATGAAAACAAATTAACTTGAAATTAATAAAAATATATTAGTTTCTGTTTAACATCCACTGACCAAAGTGGACAATGATATTAACGCTATAAATTCAAGCAAGTATGTAGGTATTATTATTTATTAGAATTTAAACTTGACAAATCATAGTCAGGAAGTTCATAAAAATTAGGAAGTTTGATCAAATCAGAAATGTAAGGATGTAAAAAGGTCATGTGGGGCTTTACCCGAGTTTCTTTTTCGATATGGTACCTATTTCGATTATGCTTCTAATCTAAAAAAAATAAATCAAATTTTAAAGATTAGTTGTAAAAAGATTAAGCGATTTATTCTCTCAATACTTGCAACATAATTTCTCAATAAGTTCATAAAGAACATTCTACTTAATTCCTCTGTAAGATACAAACAAACCCCTTTTCTATAAGATGTAGTATACTATTCTCGATATGGTACCTATTTCGATTATGCTTCTAATCTAAAAAAAAATAAATCAAATTTTAAAGATTAGATGTAAAAAGATTAAGCGATTTATTCTCTCAATACTTGCAACATAATTTCTCAATAAGTTCATAAAGAACATTCTACTTAATTCCTCTGTAAGATACAAACAAACCCCTTTTCTATAAGATGTAGTATACTATGACAGCTAAATATAATATGAAAATACAATCATTTCTTTTTCCAAGGTATGGATATCTCCAAGTCAACGTCACGATTCTGGATGTCAACGACAATCCCCCAATTTTCGACCACAGCGACTACATAGTAAGCCTCAATGAAAGCGTGCCCCCAGGTACGCCAGTTCTCCAAGTCATGGCCACAGACAATGATCTTGGAGACAATGCAAAAATTACATATTACCTCAGCGATGCCGAGCGTCAATTTACTGTAGATCCGGAAACAGGAATAATTTCCACTACCGAAACTTTACACTGTCCTCAACAAAACTGTCCACAACCTAGCAAACGTGGAGCTAGCTGCCCCAAAAGCTGTGTATTTACAGTCTTCGCAAGAGATCATGGGGTTCCCCGGCAAGATGGCAGAACCTATGTTACAGTGAATCTTTTAGATGCCAATGATCACAGTCCTGTTATTAAGTTCAGATACTTTCCGGCTACAGCAGGATTTGCTACGGTAGACGAAAATGCTGGGAATGGATCTGTAGTAGCTGCAGTATCTGTAGTTGATCAAGATGATGGATTAAATGGTAAGTAGTTTTTAGCATTCATATTATTGGGTATATAACAATAGTTATAAATTACTAACTAAAGAAGCTTTTTTTCCATAGGTGAAACAACGGTAAAAATTGTAGCTGGAAACGAACTTAACAACTTCAGGCTGGATTATACTCCTAGTTTTGATATAGTAAGGGTTAATGGTGTGTTGGACAGAGAAGAAATATCTAAATACAACCTTACCGTGGTAGCAACAGACAAAGGAAATCCACCTCGCACAGCAACAGCGTTTCTAATTATCCACGTCAACGACGTAAACGATCATGAGCCAGTATTTGAAAAAAGTGAATACTCAGCTATTTTAAGCGAGCTAGCTCCCCCTGGAACTTACGTAGCAGGAATAACAGCTACAGACGAAGATACAGGTGTTAATGCCCAAATATATTATGCGTTTGTTTCTGGAAATGAAAATCAATGGTTTCAAATAAATCAGGATTCTGGCTTGATTACTACTCAAGCTCCTTTAGATAGAGAGATTCAGGGTACTGTAGAATTAAATATTTCTGCCAAAGACGGTGGTCCAAATCCTAAATGGGCTTATACTCAGCTCAAAGTCACCATTTTAGATGAAAACGATGATTCTCCTGAATTTTCACAATCAAAAATTAACGTTTCCTTATCTGAAAGTACTCCTGCAGGCACTCTAGTTGCAATGTTAACAGCAACTGACAGAGATCAAGGTACCAATGGAAGTGTGACTTATTCTTTGCATCCAAACGTACGACAAAAATATGAGGATACTTTCTTCCTTGATTCATTGACCGGTCAACTTACCACAAAGAAGAAGCTTGACAGGGAAGAAATTTCGATGTATGAAATTCAAATTGTCGCTAGAGATCAAGGAATACCACCTCAAAGTAGTACTGCTACAGTATTTTTAACAATTTTGGATGAAAATGACAATTTTCCTGAATTCTACCCAGAAAAATATTTTGTACCTGTACCGGACAATCTAAAACCTGGCACATCGGTCCTTAAAGTCACCGCGAATGATAAAGATGAAGGAGAAAACGCCATGGTTACTTACAAATTGGAACATGAAGAAGATAATTTATTTTCAATAGATGAGTTTACAGGAGTCATTACATTAAGGGGAAATCTTAGATCCAACCCAAAGACAATTTACAGATTACAAGTTTCCGCAAAAGATAATGGAGACAAAAGAGCCGCTGACATGGCTGTCATCGAAATTATGAAAGAGAATAGTATGGAAGAGCTTCATTTTGATAACTATGGAGGATATGAGTTCCAAATTGTTGAAGATCGTGGTAAGTCATATTTATTTATTTTTAATGATCATAGATGTGTAATATAAATAGTGCTTTTACAATGATCTTTACTTTACAGGTGAAAATTCAATCTTCAAAAGAAGAGATGTAGGAAATGTAAGAGTTGAAAATAACGAAGCCACATACTTTATTGTTTATGGGGATCCTAACAAAAACTTTTATATAAACGAGCACACTGGAAAAATTTCTACAGCTAAAAAAATCGACCGGGAACAGAGCATCACGTACAGTTTAACTGTAGTCGCTAAAGCTCGAAACAGCTACGGGAAATGTACAGTTAATATTATAGTACAGGATTTAAATGATAATAAACCAACCTTTTTGAAGTACAAAGATGAAATTAATTTACCAGAAAATGCTGCTGTTGGGCAGGAAGTATATTTAGCTAGAGCAAGAGATTTAGATTCTGGAATTAATAGCAGGATAAGTTACACGCTAAGCTATAATCCTGAAGAACAATTTCGCATTTCTGAAGCTACAGGAGTAATTTACTTGAATAAACCCATCAGAGCTGAGCCTAATAGCCTTTTACACTTAGAAGTGACTGCTACAGATAGTGGATCACCACCGCTCTCTTCGAAGCTCACATTAGACATTACTATAGCTGATGTGAATGATCACACACCAGTATTTGATCACACGTCATATGAAACATCACTTCTAGAAAGTACTCCAGTAAATGAAAGGTTTTTTGCTCTAGCGGCAAGTGATGCAGACTTAGATTTTAATGGAAGAATCACATATGAAATAACTGAAGGAAATGGGGAACAGAAATTTGGAGTTTTTCCAGATGGATTTTTGTATTTAAGAAAGGCATTGGATAGAGAAGAAAAAGACTATTATTCTCTCACTGTTATGGCCAAAGACATGGGTAACCCAAGTAGATTTTCAGTAGTTCCAGTGGTGATTCACGTTATAGATGAAAATGATAATGCTCCACAATTCACAAATTCGACGTTTACTTTTCAAGTAATGGAAAATCAGCCTGTGGATTCATTTGTTGGGAAGCTGAGAGCCACTGATAGAGATATAGGTATGCGATGTTTATTCATAATATTTCATTTTCATTTTATTTATAATTTTATTTGCTAAATATTAAAATTTTAACTATTTTTTTTAGGCCGCAATGCTGAACTTATATATTCCCTCTCTCATCTGCAAAATGACTTTGCAATCGATCCTAAAAATGGATTTATTCGAACCCTCCACGTCTTCGACCGAGAAGAATTGGTACAAAATCAAGGTCACAATTTTATCACCCTTGAAGCGACCGTGACAGATAACGGGACACCGAGATTAAGAGACAAAGTCAAAGTTAATGTGTATATAACAGATGAGAACGATAATGCCCCCAAATTTTTGAGAACCCCTTATAAAGTTCAAGTATCGGAAGGTAGTAGAGTGGGGGCTCAGATTTTGAGGTTATACACTCAGGATATTGACGAGGGGCTTAATGGTGATGTGTATTATTCGATTATTGGAGGGAATGAGGATAGACGCTTCGATATAGAAGAAGCTACAGGTGAGTAACTTAAAGAAAAAACGTAAATTCAGTTTAAACTTGTTTAGAAATAATTTATTCTGAATGTTATAACCACTTATTTATTATTTTGCTTTGACAGGTCAAATTATTCTCACCAGACGTCTTGATCGAGAAACCAAATCAAAATACACATTAAAAATCCTTGCACACGATGCAGGTCTTACAAAACAGCTCAGTTCAACCACAACAGTGCAAATTGAAGTCTTGGATGAAAACGACAACGCCCCGGAATTTACGCAAAGTGAATCCAAGATATCTATTAGTGAAATCACGAGCGTAAATACTGAGCTCATTCAATTCAAGGCCATGGATAACGATCTGGGAGTGAATAGTGAAGTGGTGTACTCAATAACAGCCGGTAACAGAAAAGACACGTTCCATATTGATGCTGCAACAGGAGTACTTTATTTACATAAAAATCTTGATTATGAAGAGTTATCTAGCTATCAGCTGAACATCACAGCTTCGGATAATGGAAGTCCTAGATTGCATACTACCATTTTATTTTCAATATCTGTGGAAGATGCGAATGATAATCCACCATCTTTTCCTAGCACAGCAATTGTAAGGCAGATAAAAGAGGGTATACCTGTGCATACTCCTATTGTTACTGTGACTGCTGATGATCCTGACTCTGGAATTAACGGAAAAGTAAGATTCAACATTGAGTATTTTATTTTATATTTTAAGATATTGCTGTAAAGATGAAACTACAAATATATTTTTCTTTTTAGGTTACTTACTCTATTTCTTATCAAGAACCCGAGGACTCAAATCGTCATTTCGGAATCAATCCAATCACAGGAGTCATCCACACACTACGACCAATTGATAGAGAGACCATTGACACCTTCAGACTTACAGTGGTAGCTACTGATATGGCTGAACCTCCTTCTACAAGACTAAGCGCTGACAAGTTAGTAACTGTTATTGTAGAAGACATTAATGACAACATGCCTATTTTTGTATCAATGAGTGCAGCAATTTTACCTCAACAAAATGAAAAATTTTACAGACAAGGCATTACAGTAATGAATGTTTTTGCTAGAGACCTCGATTCCGCGACCAACGGTCTAGTAACTTATGAATTGGTCAGTGATTCTAGCGAACTTTTCATGCTTGATCAAAGCAGTGGCGCACTGAAGCTCAAAAAGCCTCTAACCAATCCCGAACCGACATACCGTTTAAGTGTTAAAGCTACAGACGAAGCTGTCCAATCCGAACGCAAATCTTCTGAAGCATACTTGACAGTTATTACCGAGAGCAGTCGAACTAACACAGGTCCTACGTTCGATAACTCCGTTTTTTCCGGTAGTGTGTTCGAAAACGAACCTCCGGGTACCTCCATTTTGACAATTAGCGCGAAATACTCGAAAGATGAAATCGAATATTACATAACGAATGTGACGGGTGACGGAGTGCAAGTAGACAGGTTGTTCGATATCGATACGAAACTGGGAGTGTTATCGACCGCGACGGAGTTGGATCGAGAAGTCGGTGTCGACACGTATGTGGTTGAGGTGTATGCTATTGTGGTAGGAGAAAGAAGTCCTAGAACATCTAAAACTAAGGTAAGAATATAAGAAAAAATTTTAATTTCTTTTAAAAATAAAAAAATTTCTTTTATACCTGAAAATATCTCAAGTTCAATACTCTATCCATTTTATTTACATACAACTCCAGACGACTATAATAAATTTTATTATCTTAAAAATCTTAAAACCTTTTTTAGGTAAACTTTATATGCGTAATAAAAATAATGATACGCCATTGCGTTTATATCTCGAGGCGATCGAGGTCTCAACAGGTGAATATTTTTAATATTCCTCTTTACGAATAAATGAAAAATTTCAAACGAATTAAATCCCGAATGCGCATTACGAAATGCCAAAGCGAGCTTAGTTGGATTCGTAATGTTGGGTTATATTTTTCCATCGGTGTCGTTTCTTGGTCGTAGGGGGTCAAACCGTGGCTCGAGAGGCTTTTTATTGTTATTCTGCAGGAGCGGAGGATAACAGGGGCAAACCTGCGTTTGTTTGTATTTATCATAAGTTCAAGGTTCTTAACAGTTTCAGCGTTAACTTGTAAAAGCCATAACAAGGTCCAGCTATGTGAATATATAAAGTCCCGACTTATATATCTTGCACCTTATCAAAATTCGGCGATTCCGTTTCACTCTTATTAACACAACATTCAATAGATCTATCTTTAGACGACTTACTACTTATAATTCAGTTCTTGTTTCTCTCTTGTCACGTTTCAATTTTCTGCTTAAGTTCACTATTAATTAATTTTTGCAAATACTTTTGTTATAGGAAACACAGTATCATTTTCTTTAAGTATTTCCCGGCGATTTTTTGGAGAAAAGCATTTCATAAAATACAATTTTTATTAATTTTATTTTTCAGTTTTGACCATTATTTGGTATTTTACTACACTGTACTTAGATATTTTCTTATCGATGTTGAATTTACTGCTACCTTGTTTTTATTCAGATAAATCTCGTTTTTTCCTGGCAGTAATATTTGAGTGGAATTGTATGTATGTCGGGTTGCTGGAAATTCATTACTTTATTCTAAACGTATTTATTTAATTTAAAAATAACTATCGCTATACTTATTTGATTAACGAATAGGCTTATGTAACAAATGTATTTCATATAATTGTTGTTCCCCAGTGTCATTCTTTTTGAACTGTCACTTCTTTCGAACGTGGAAATTGAATGCACCTAACGAAAACCGTGGGCCATGGTTATAAATGGAGGCTATCTTGCCTTGATTTTCATTTTTTTCCTGGTTTGATTCGGCCGAAGCAGCTGCAGACTTCCATTTCAATTTTTGTTTGCCAATTTTTTTGGGATTCTGAGATGGAAAATCGTTTATTATCCTGGTAATTTTCTTAAGTTTTTAGAGTACCGTATCTTTTACCTGGTTGGAAGTTACGGTTTTTTTACCGGAATAAACTTGGAGACAGTTATTTTGAGCGGTTTTCACGAAGGAATTCTATTAAACCCCTCCGACATCGGGTAAGATTTATTAATTTATTAAAACAATTTTTCATAGATTTATGTGATTTAGTAAGATTTAAACTCAAAATTAATCCTTACCACTGAGTAAAAGACCTAAATTGACTGCATTAGAGTATTATTAAGTTTTATATTGGGTTTTATAGCCGATTGTTACTTGCTTTTTTTTATGAATATTGAGTAATTTTCCATGAATTTATTTTTTTGGATAACCAAGCCTTATAAATGCCGTAATTATTTCTCTTATATTAATAAAGACTTAATTTTGAATACAACTTTGCAGTCGATTGGAAACTTACTATATTTTGTTGCATATTTGCTTCTTGGTCGTCTTGTTCTCAATTTATAGGTTAATTAATTTAGTAATAGTAATTTTGTATTTAATTTAATCTCTGGGCTCGATTCTGGGTTTAAATTTGGTGAAATTAGAGTTATATAGCATCGTGATATGACCAGGAAAACGTGAAAATTAAGGCAAAATCGCCTCCATTCATAATTATAGCCCCACTTGCGCACTAGTTTTCTTCCGTTAGGCGCGTTCAATTGCCACGTTTGAAAGAAGTGATAGCTCAAAAAGAATGACACTGGGCAACAACAGTCGAGTGAAATACATTTGTTTCATAAGCCTATTCATTAATCATTAGCATTTTCTGTTCAAAAAAAGCAATCAAATAAGTATCCCGATAGTTATTTTTAAATTAAAGAAATATGTTTCGAATAAAGGAATGAATTTCCTGCAACCCAACATACATACAGTTCCACTCAAATATTAATGGCAAGGAGAAAAACGAGATCTATCTGAATAAAAAATGCAGTAAGTTCAACATTGATAAGAAAATACCTAAGCACATTGTAGTGAAATACAATAAACATTGTTGGTTTGTGTTGCTCTTGTGTTATTGAGTGATCCATCGAGATGTCGCTATTGTGTCTTGTTTGCTGTTTTTTTTTTAAAATTTTTGAATCTGTTTATAGGGCACAATTGCGAAATGATGGTCTGTACCGAACGCAATGACCTGATGAGTACCAAATTAGGACAAAACAGCGCTGTCGTACTTTTCGGACCCGGAGCTTCTCCATTGTTTTGGAGTTGTTCGCACTTTTTAATACAACAATTTTATGTAGTATGTATGTTATATCGTAGATTTTCACGAATGATGAAATCAATGTTATTCCGGGTTTTAATCCGTTCGTTCAAAAATCGTTTTCACGACGTTTCGCCAAAATCTCATTTGGCATTTTCAAGTGCAGTTCGTCTCGTTACTCACTGAGAACTGATGGTGGTCTTTGAATTTTGAGTTTTGTTTAGCTGGCTTGCTTTATGAATGGACGAGCGGCTTCGCAAGCTCCTCTCCTCTGCCATGTGCGATATAGTTGGTTTTTGTTGCTCTTTGAAACCCAAGTTCAAGATCAAACAAGGAACAAAGCCATAATCCCATACATAAAAGGAATAACCGACAGAATCGGGAGAATCTTAAGAAAACACAACATACAGCCCATATTTTAACCAGAAAAAACAATAGCCAATACGCTGGGAAATCCCAAAGACAAGACCAATTTTGAAAAGCTATTGTGTCAATCCATGTGCAGACTGCCAACAAACATGCACAGGACAAACAAACAGGTGCATATCAGTAAGAATTCAAGAACACAAAAGTAGTCTCAAAAACAAACACACAACCTCAGCTCTATTTCAATATCAGCAAACAACCGGATACACCATCATTTTCGAAAAAACAAAAGAAATAGCACCAGTACAAAACTACAAGGTACGCGTAATAAGAGAGGCTCTAGAAATCCAAAAAGTGGTACAGCTGAATAAATGAGATGATGCTCTACAAATTCCAACTACATGGAAAACATTAATAAAAAACAAGAAACAAAACAACAAAAATCAACAAATATACGAAACAATAGCTTACAAGAACCAAATATATCGCACTTGACAGAGGGGAGGAGCCTGCGAAGCCGCTCGTCCAATCAGAATGCGAGCCAGCTAAAGAAAACTTGAAATTCAACAGATTCAAAATATAATAATATATTAATATTTATATCTATGCCGAATCCGAATATCGGTATCGGAAAGTAATAAAGTATTCGTCATCTCGTATCATATTGGGAGTAAAAATCACTGATGTGCCGGATCACCGTGAAACATCACACCCATTCTCTATCACTCCAGTTTAATCCAATAATCCGACTCAGTTCGAATCCTGATAAAAATTGATAGAAAGACCCTCTATTCGCGGAATACTCCAAGAAATGCCACAGATCAAGCTCATTCCCTAATTTGCCATTAAAGGATACGTTACAAAAAAAAATTAAAATCTATTGCTTTCATAATTAGCATGAATAAGTTTAAGTAATTAAATTTTAAATATTAGTAATCATCTCTTCACAACTTATTGCCCATATTTTCCAACATTTCTTAGGATACATTCATTTTAATTTTCAATAACTGTATATGAATAACAGATCTACACGTAGCATTTTAAACGATTTTACTAACGAACTACGCATTAAATGAAACTTAAACTAAAAATAAAATATTATTATGGAAAATAATATACAATTAGAAAATACAAACAGTATTCTTATTTGCATAAAATATACAGTTAGATAGAAAATATACAACTATAAACTTTCTTATCTAAATAAATATAAGCTCAAGTTTTTTAAACACTACAAAATTTAATTTAGATCGGTTGTAGATAGGAAAATTATATAAACTATGGGAGGACTCCGCTTTGGATATAATTAGAATTACCATATGTTTTTTCTCGGAGAGTTTCTTTGTTGCTGTTGATGAAAGAATACTTAAATTTGTTAATATAAAAACACGTTACACATTTTTTCATGATTTTTCGTTTTTTTTTTATGAAAAGAAAAATAAAATTAAAAAATGTTTATCTAGCCAGGATCACGTTCAATGGTGACCTTTTTTCCACTTTTTTTCTTCCTTATAGGTCCCTCCTGAAGTCGGATGCACTGCGGCCAGTATAGGCTCATTGTGCTCACTCTTGACTTGCAACCATTCTGTTTGTACAAGTCCGCTAAGGACTTAGTGTATATTTCACTTGGTTCCAAGTTTGTTGAGCCGAAAGTTTATTGTCTTTTCCAATCTTCTTCTTCTTCAGGTGCCATCTCCTATCGGATGTTGGATATCATCATTGCCACTCTCACTCTATTTGCCGCTACTCGAAAAAGTTCTACTGAGCTACAATTGAACCACTCTCTCAAATTTCTCAACCATGAAATTCTTCTTCTTCTGATATTTCTTCTTCCTTCTATTTTACCCTGCATAATCAATCTAAGCAACTCGTATCGCTGACCTCTCATTATATGTCCAAGATTTTGCAGTTTCTTTATTTTTATGTTGTTAATTATTTCATAGTTTTTGTCCATCGCTAGCAATACTTCTACGTTTGTTTTTCTCTCCGTACAAAATATTCTCAACATCCTTCTGTAACACCACATTTCAAACGCTTGCAGTTTATTTATGTGTTCTTGTTTTAGTGTCCAGAATTCCAACCCATACTGCAGCACTGAAAATACATAACATTTTAAAATTCCCATTCTTAGTTCTAGAGTGATGTCTCTGCTGCACAGAATGGTTTTCAGTTTTACAAACGCACTTCTTGCCATTTCTATTCTCGTTCTTATTTCTGTTGTTTGTTCATTATTTGCTGTTATCCATGTGCCCAAGTATTTGTATTTTTGCACTTTTTCTAAATTCACACCTCGCAACTTTATGCTTGTTTGCATGTTTGGTGTTCATTTTTAATCCGTGTTGCTCGCAAACGTTATTTGTTTCGTTCACTAGTTCTTGGAATTTTTCAGCGGAGCTAGCTATTATAGCAGTGTCGTCTGCAAATCTTGTGTTATTTACAGCTCTTCCGTTTATTATTATTCCCTCACTTTTCGTTAACAGTGCTTCTTCGAAAATCGATTCACTGTACATATTGAATAGTAGGAGTGACAAAATGCATCCCTGTCTCACTCCTCTTCCTATTTCAATTTCCGGACTTGTTTCGTTATCTACTATTATTTGTGCGCGTTGATTCCAATATAGGTTAGTTATTATTCTTAAATCTTTGTTGTCTATGTTTTTTCTTCTTAGAATCTCGACTAGTTTTTCATGTCTAATTTTATCAAAAGCCTTCTCGAAGTCAACATAACAAATGTGTATATATCGGTGTTCATATCCATACACCTCTGTGAAAGCACATTAAGAGCAAACAACGCGTCTCTGGTGCCTATACCATTTCTGAATCCAAACTGACGATCATCTATCCCCTTTTCAAGTTCTTTATAAATGCGTCCGTGTATTACTTTTAAAAACACCTTGGGAACATGGCTTATCAAAGATATTGTTCTATATTCGCTGCATTCTTTTGCAGTCTAGTAACTCATAATCACATATAATGTGCTTTACCGTTTCTTCCGCTTGACCACATAGCATTCAACTTTCCGTTGTACAGGTTCATTTTATTCGGATAAACTTTAACGGCCATGTATCCCGTCATTATTCCTGTAATTGCCCTGAATTGATTCCTACTCATTTGAAATAGTTTTCTTGCTAATTTCTTGTCAGGATTCCCAATAAAAAGTCCGCATTGATTCAATCCCTGCTTGGCTGTTCAATGATTTTTATGCTCTTTTTTAATCCATTGTCTGACAGCTTCTCGTGCTGCACACCGCGGCACCCCTAAAGCTGGTTCTGGACCGATACATTGAGTTCTCGTTAGCTCATCAGCTTTTTCATTTACATGCATGCCCTCATGCCCTTGTACCCACTGTAACATAACTCTGTTGTCCTTTGTTTGAGTTGTAAATTCACTCTGACATTCCCAAACTAATCTAGATGATACCTTTTGACCCTTGAGGGCCTTCAAGTCTGCTTGGCTGTCGGAATAAGCATAGATTTTCTTCGTTTGTAAGCTCTCATTTTTATCGTTTCTGCCCATTATAAAATTGCATATATTTTCATTTAGAATACTGTTGGGTATTTTCTCAAGAGAATAGTCATTTCTTTTCTTGGTTGTAAACTATGTTACAAGTACCTTGACAATTCCACATGATAAACTAAGCATTGTAGAGCCCGAGATTGTTGACTCCAGAACAAAATTCCTGAGGCAAATTTTCTTTATAAATTGGGTTTTTCACACATTTTTATTATTATTATAAATCATTAAAGAAATTACAATTTTAAAAAAATCTTACATAAATTTTGGGACACTACTTATAATCTTGAATGAAATGGAGACTTACGTCCTTCCTTGGAAGATCTGTCCTTTCAATGCCAAATCTTGATTTATTAGAAGACGCAAGGAAACTATGACTTCCACTGTGATTTTCAATAACTTTTTGAGGTTAGAAAGACGTTTGACTTTGTTTCGTGTAGTCACAACACATCGTAATAAATATTTTATAAGAATTGTCAAGACGAAAAACCAAAACTACTGTACAATAAGATGATTGTTATCGATTTTTCGCATTTTTCATCCGTTTTTTTTTAATAAGACTGAGGCATGATAAAGCACTCAAAACCTCAAATTCAATGATTTTCCTACAGGTATATAGGTCAAAGAATTAGCATATTTTACGGAGTTTTGACGAAAAACTGAGATCTGACGTACTAGTCTAGACTTCAAATTCATCAGCGCATTAGTTTTCATAGAGGTATATAGCTGAGAAATAAAAGACACATTTTTTGTGAGGCTGTGTTATTTATTAATATATATGGTTTATTAACGGCAATAAATCATACAAATTCCATTTTATATAATATGTCAAATAAGAATAAAAAATCTAAAATGAAACAATCACAAAATATCACAAGTCACATCAGTAATAAAAGAATAACAATTAACTAAAACAATAATACTGTCACTACAGTCTATTATGTATAAAATTCAATTACTTAAAAATTCTTTAATACAACCCATAAATGAGTTCAGAGAGAGTATAAATTGGTCAACCTTCCTAGGCAGTGAATTCATTTCCCTACTCATTCTGGACATTGGGGTATTAAACGCATAGTTTGTCCTTGGTATGGTTCATTAAAAAGACTATGAACCCGAAGCACCCTCTGAGGTACAAAGAATCCAACAGCCCCCAACAATTCAGGAGCATCAACCATAGAGTTTATGATCTTATAAAATAATATTAGGTCAAGATATATGCGTCTATTATATAATGAAAACAAGCTCATATAATCCTGTATTACCCTTAATGGCACATCTTGCTTAAAAGCAACAAATTTCAAGAAACGGACCTGTACCTTCTCGATTTTATTTTTGTATATTTCATAGTTTGGTGCCCAGACTGGAGATGCATACTCCAAGACAGATCGAACCATTGAGCAGTATACAGATTTAAAACACTGGACACTGCTGAAATCAGCTAATGTGCATTTAATAAAACTAACAAGCCTTAAACTACGGCTCGAAATACTATTAACGTGCAGGTCAAAAGAAAGACCCTCATCAAATATCACCCCAAGATCCTTTATATGATCTGAGCGAGTCAGCATTGTATTGTGCAATGTGTAATTATAAACTATACTATCTTTTTTCTTTGAGAAAGTAATGGCAGAACATTTTGTTAAATTAAGTTGCATGAAATTGCGGTCACACCACTTAGTAAAACTATCCAGGTCACCCTGCAAGGCCACACAGTCCCCTATCTCTCCAACAACCTTAAATATCTTTAAGTCGTCAGCATATAAAAGACATCTGCTTGAGATTATAGAATCCTCTATGTCATTCACGAAACAATTAAAAAGAAGGGGTGCCAAATGTGCACCCTGTGGGATTCCAGAAGTTACAGATATATCAGCAGATTCAACGCCATCAATCTTCACCCTTTGTGTTCGATTGGAAAGATAACTGTCAAACCACTTAAGAAAAACTCCGTGGATACCCATACTACTTAGCTTCATCAAGAGAAGCTGATGATCCACCTTGTCAAAGGCCTTGGAGAAGTCAGTGTAAATAGCATCCACCTGACAACGCCTCCAACAAGACCTGCTCATAAGCCAAAAGATTAGTGACTGCAGAGCGACCCCGGACAAAGCCATGTTGGGCAGTAGAAAAAATACTTATAAATAGGGGATATATTTTTTGATGGACTATCTGTTCAAACAATTTGCTGAATATAGAGAATTTTGAGATACCTCTATAATTCTCAACATTCGTCCTATCACCACACTTGTAGATAGGGGTAATATAAGTAACCTTCCAAACACCAGTGGACAGAGATACATTAAATATTTCAGATAATATTGTGGAAAGAATACACTGGCAACCTTTGATAAAATGTGGTGAAATACCATCCGGCCCCACTCCCAACCTACTTTCTAGATGTGAGATTGCATTAAATATATCCAAAGGTGTCACATGCAGAGAACCAAGATCAGTTGACCCTGCACAGTTATGAGATGGGAGGCCGCCGGAGTTACTAGAATACACAGATGAAAAAAATAACCTGAAGATTTCCACTATGTCTGATTGATTATTAGCCCAAGAATCAGCATAGGACATTGAGCTGGGGAAACAACCTTTTCCATTTTTTGCATTCACATAACCCCAAAATGCGCTATTATCGGAGCACATAGTCCCCTCCATAATCGAAATATAAGCATGGTAGGTACTTTCATATAACTGCTTACATGATCTTCTCAAATCAGAGAACACCATAGAGTTTTCAGCAGAATTAGACATTTTAAAATTTCTGTGTGCCTTCTTCTTTTCTAAGATCAGTGCCTTTAATTCAGGGCTAAATAATAAGCCGAATATGCAAACTCTTAAGATTCCGCAATAAAATCTCTTTGTATATCTCATAAACAGAAGGTCACCTGAACATAAAGCTTTTCTTTGGAGAAATATTTCTTTAACTACTATCTTTTTGAGACATATATAATTTTAAAATTCACGGGTCCGAAATCCTGCAAAAAAAACGGTCCTCACTCAATTTTCATGTATTTTTTAAATGACTTACTTTATTTATTTAAAATAAGTTCTCTGATATTATTTCCGGACAGACAGTGGAAAAAGCGAGTAAGTTTAACTAGTATATCAAATAACTCTACAATAATTTTGAAGAGAAGGCGACACAACATTTGCCCTTAAATTAGACGACTTTTACAATATTAAGAAGTTCCGTTCTTTATAAACCTTACTTTTTACTAAAAACAATTATTGTTTCCATAAAATTCAACTCTTATCAGAAATAACGGCTTCTTAATACATAAATTTACCATCACCATTGAATAGCACAAGTATGATGTATAATATACACGGTATTAGATAACTTGCATAATAGAATGCCTTTTCACACAGAATAGTTTTTGCAATTCAGCTAATTCCAAGAATATTTAACGTGTGTAACGGTTCATTAAAATGTATTGAAAAGTTTCTATTATAAAATATGTTTTCTCTAATTTGAGTATATTGGAAATTAATTAAGAAATATTAACATTTTATAAATACACAAAAAAAAGGGTAGCGGCAAAAAAAAAAACGATTTTTTGCTGGTTTTCGGGACCGTGAATTTCAGGAAATTCTACCTCCAATAATAGTATGTAAATAGACGCACTTCAAAAAGCAAAAATTGTACTGTAAAATGGTAGTTTTTTAATATGGAGTGGATGCCATAGAGCTCTCTGTCAAATTTTTGGTATCTTGTAATAGGCATCATCCCTATCAAAACTTACCACATTCAGCAGCTGTTAAAATTTTTTTTTTCAATAAAAGTTGATCAC
Source organism: Diaprepes abbreviatus (assembly GCA_034092305.1). Lineage (NCBI taxonomy): Eukaryota > Metazoa > Arthropoda > Insecta > Coleoptera > Curculionidae > Diaprepes > Diaprepes abbreviatus. The sequence continues at coordinate 152,360 of JASJET010000340.1, read as the reverse complement.
CACTATCTCTCACAGAGTGCAAGAATTTTAATGAATGTATCTTGCAAAGTTAACCAACAATTGAAAAACCACACATTATATAGGTGGTCTTTTATGCTAAAGAAATCTTTCCTTTTTCTTTAGCTAATATTCAATAAGTGTGTAAGAGAAAGAATATCACTTTAACTATGCTATGTGTATTCACTAACCATGTAAATTAATAATAGTAATCTAGAAACAAGTAATTAATAATCATGTTACGGATTTTATAAAGTGGATGCTCGCGTTACAATCCTGTTGTCATCACTTTAAAACATGCCTAGATCCACTGTCATTAAAAAGTTGAACGCTAACAAGAAATGTATGGTATTTGATGCCAAACCGGAAATTTTACGATTACTTCTACAGGGCGACTGAAAACCTTAAACAGAAGAATAAAATTGTATGTTGAGTGTCGAGAACGGTAAGGGTGATTTTGCTGATTGAAAACAATGTTTGTGAACTTACTATTTTACTTATCTTTTGTATTGACTTTAGATAAGTTTGTTTTTTTGATGTTCGAGTTGTGTTACACAGTACAGATGTACTGCTAATGTATGTATGTCTAGATGAATAATTAATGAAGGGATCAAGTTATATACGGTGTTCCATTCTTAAAAACCAGCCGAAATATTTCCCAAAGTCGTGAGATAGAGAAAAATGTTCTATACAAAAGATGCAGGATTCGAAGGGTGACATCCACCGTTGGCTCTTGACTTTGACCTTAAGACTAACGCATAAGTTCATTTCATATGAAATTTTTTTTTCCAAATAGATATCTACATTTTATATTGCAGAAATAAAAAGGATGGACAATTTCAACCATATATTAACCCTTTGCACTCTTGGGAAAAGGACATTTAATCTTCAGATGACTTCCAGATCACATTTGACTCCCCTGAAAATTAGATGGTTGAATCTTACAACTTTTGTGTTGAATATTTTTCTTTATCTCATGAAATATTTGGATGGGTTTTTGAAAATAGTTATATAGAAGATCAAAACTCAAAATATAATATGTCCACAGATATTGAAATCTTAATATTTTCAAAAAAAAAAAAAATAACAGCCAGATTCACTAATTGTAAAAAGATTTAGACCCGATCTACTTACCATGGAAGTTAGTTGGCCAGGTTTGTATTGCTTATGATACTGTCATAATTTATATTAGGTATATTCTTTTAAGTAATTATCACTTTCAGTTCTGTCACTTGAAGTAATCATGATCACTTTGATCCAATGACAAGTAAATGCATGTTTAAAGAATATGAAGTTATTAGTTTCACTTTATTCACTTTGATCAGTGATAATTTACTCAAAAGAATACAGCCATTATATATAGGATAACGCAATAGTGTGGGAAAGTACAATTTTTAAAAAAATTGAAAAAATATTTTAATAAAAGTTGTATAATATGAAAATTTCTACAATTTAAAAATATTTTCAATTATACATGGTGTTTCATACATACCGTGTGTTCCACTTAATATATTTAAGGGTTCACTTTTACCTTTTTACTTATTTTGTTGATAAGAATATTTTGAACTTATATTCCGTTATGTTAGTAATATTCACTATCCCTATAAATGTTGGTTTGGTTAATTTTGTAACTATGACCTATATCTTAGGATATTTTACGTTCTTGTTGCTTTATTGTATCAGTTGTATACAGTACAAGGGTCAAATAATCTTAGTATTTTACAAGAGTAAGACGGAGTACAATAGTTAAGAATGATTTTCCGAATTCAAAATTAAATTACTGTGAATTAATAAAGTAAATTCACATAGGCGATCCGATTATTTTAAGGAATATGTTGTGCTCTACATAAATTTTAAGCTTTTCACCACTTAAACTTAGTTTTCGAGAGAAATTCAAGCTTGTACAAAGGATTTGAACTTTTAGTTGCTTGCTGTACAATCACTTTTATTCGTAATTTTTTTACACCGAGACTATTAAGACCGTGGGCGTATCTTCAATTTATTTACATATATTTTTAATTTGCAAGAAAATCTAAATGTAAAAGCAATTGTAAATTATATAATTTGTTTATTTATTATTATGCATTGTTATAGCTTTTAATTTCGTAAAGGTTTCTTTCCTATCTGACTGTTGATCTCCTGTTTTGTATTCCGTATAAAAAAAGCCGCTCAAGTACATACATTTAATGTCAATAATTTCCTGTATTTATTTAAAATATTTACAATTTTGTTTACTGATTAACTCTATAATTTCCGGAAATATAATATTGCTAAATGGGATTTGGAATATTTGGAGTAGTGTTTCTCCTCATCTAGGACGAACACTATACTGTCCAATTGCGTCAACTTATTTTAATTGATGCTGGTTACTGCGCACCCTCGCGTGAGTTCTAAAGAAAAACAAAACCCTCTTCAAAAATAAGATCTTGTTTATTAAGGATTAAAGCTAAATGGGGTTATACTAAATTAATTTAGTGAGGTTGCAGGCCAAAATATTAACGTTGTAATGGAACAAATATTAATTATTTTACCCTGTTCAATGTGAACTATATTCTATTAAAATGAATAATTAAATAATCACTCTGTGAATAGTTTCCCGTGGGAATAGGGTAGTATATATTTTTTTATTACTACCCAAGGAAGTCTAAAGGAAAAATAAATTAGTTATCAAGCTTAACTTTGTTATCTTTGTCGTTTAAATATTTTCTTAAAAATATATAAATTGAGTCAATTTATGAAGGCATAAAGTAAAAGACCCTCTCTAAGATTTGCCTGTAAATCTGTCGAATCAATCCTACCCTGGTTATGTAAATAAAACCTAAGAGGGTGTTTTTTTAATCTATGGTATATGCAAATACCGTACCGTACCGTAAAATGTATTAAAATATTGAACGATTTTCCCATTATTAGGAAACAAAAGAATGATCAAATAAACTCACTATAATAGAAATATATCGTTTGACAATTTGTACAAAGAATTTGTATAATAACTGTTTTTTCTATTCATAAGAAATTAAGATGTTTATTGCCAAAACAGCCAAGAAAAAGCCCTCTGGGACAAACTATTCGAACTATTAGGGAATGAAATTTGTAGTTGCAGAGACACATGGGGGTGAAATGCGTACCCGTGGGATGCAGGGCGTACAAGTTTGGCCTTTTAAGGAGTACTAAACTTCAGTTACAATCTGGAAGTCGTCTACGGTGGTCGGTACCACCCGTTGAGACCAGTGTAGTAAATTAAGTGACGTGTATATTCGGCGAGAACGAAGGTTTTCTTTGTTTTGTTTTGTTTTTCATTTGATTTGGGAAGTTAAGGGAATATTGAGTGTTAATTTATTCGAGCTTTTCGCGATTTAAATACTGTTTGATTAAGAAAGATAAATAGCTGTTTTTTTCGCGTTTCATTTCTTTTTATGTTTAGTGTTTTAGTCAGCTATATTTTTTTCAAAATTGGGTTTTATATTTTTGGTTAATAGAACGGCCAATAAGAGAAATAATGTTAGTTTTTTTTTTCGTAATTATTATTAGTTTAAGTTTCTCATTGTAAATAGTTTATTTTTTGTATTTATTTTTGTTAATAGACTAAGTGTTTTGAGAAACTTGTTTTGTTTAATTTTAATCAAAAACCTTCACGCGACTAAACTCGCGGACGTACTGCTGTGTGAGCAGTAAACAATAGATATCATCTGTCCAGCTAATTAGCAGGCTTGCCTAAGTCCTGAAGTTCTGAGTTATGGTTTTGGTAAGCTTCAACAACCGTAGTGGTTTGTACTGTAAAATTTAATTATAGGGAATCAAAATAGCTACTAACTAATATGAGGTAGCAAAATGATTATAGATGAAATGGCTAACGCTACCACAATATATCGTTTGCAGGAGTCTATGATCAAATTCTGTCACAACGTAATAACTGCTTTTACAAGAAAAGGTCTTTGAGAAAAAAATAGTGATAATTCACGATCTTTCTCTAACTTAACATGTTTAACTGACTTCATAGTCCAAGAAAGGAAGCCATATAAAAAACAAAAACAATGGTATGAGTTATTTTCTTGCATGAATGTCGTGTATAAGGTAACAGAGAAGGTTCGTGCTTGAAAAAAAAAACTATGCATCTTTTTTTTAATAGCTTGGCCAAAATATCGATTTTTTTCGATATTAAGGAGAAACTACAGAATACAGAAAAAGATAGTTTGTATATTTTGAGAAGATCTACAAAATGACTTTTTGATTATTAAAATCGCTTCATAAACAAAAAAGTTATTGCTAAATGAACGTCAAAATTAACGTTTCACCAGCTGGCCAAAGTGAGCGTAACGGAAGAAGCACGACGGGGAGTCATGGTGGGGGAAACTACTATAACAAAAAAGTCACCTGGCACATGTGTGACAGACATTTAAATATTTCAGACCGATTCTTTTGCTTGAACTGCTGGATTTAACCGTTTGCCATAGTTATATTCATTTGCTTTCACTGCACAAAGGAACGACTTGTAGGGTGAAAATCGTCCCACTAGAACACGCAGTCACGCTCAAACTTTCCCCTAAGTATTTTAGGACTTACCCCGCAATAAGCGTTCCCTTTTACGCTCTACATTCAGCCCCGGAGCCCCGCCTTCATCCCCAAAACAATCAACCACGTTTTTTTCTTGCTTTTTGCAAGAACGCACCGACTATTTGTTGACAGTTTAATGGCCAAGACGAAAGTTTATGAAATTGGTTAGTATCTACTTTATTGACAGTAGAAATCTCTGGCATACAACTGATGACACTTCTTATTTCTTCTTTTACTTTGACAGTTTCAATAATAAACAGCTTTTCATTTAAATTTTGGCAACTTGAGTGTCAATATTTTTTTGAGCCACTGAATATATTTCAAAATAATTTTAAAACCTACATAACTAAAAAATTACAGATATATTAAAGGGATCGCTGTTCCCAATTATATATATATATATATATATATATATATATATATATATATATATATATATATATATATATATATATATATATATAACATCAGTTTATAACGTTCTACGCTGTCTTCTGGTTTCCAGTCTCCATTGAACTCGGTTTGTCCATAGATTTTCATCCATTCCTCTTGTTCTTATATTTTTATCCACTCCTTCTCTCCAACTTAGTCTGGGTCTACCTCTCTTTCTTCTTCCCTGTGGTGCCCAATTTAAAACTTTTTTTGGAAGTCTAGTATCGTCCATTCGTTGACCATGTCCGTACCATTTAAGTTGGTTGATTTTAATATCTTCTGTTATCTTGTGCTTAACGTCCATAATTTCTTGGATTCTTTCATTTCTGACTCTGTCCATTCTGGATTTTCCAGCCGCTCTTCTCCAATAATCCATTTCTGTAGCTTTCAGTGTTATTAGAGTTCTTTCTTTCAATGGCCATACTTCACTTCCATAGGTGACAATGCTTTTAACAATACTATTAAAGATTTTGTGTTTGTTTTCTTTGGATATTGTTTTATCCCACAATATGCTGTTCAACTGTCTAACAGCTTGTCGTCTCTGGTTGTTTCTATGTTTGATTTCTTCGTCGAGTTTGCCGTGGTTGGTGATATGCATTCCGAGATACTTGTATTTCTCACAGTGATTTATTTCCTGCTGCTGTTCTTCCAGAATCAAGTTTTGTTGCTGTCCCCCAATACACATGTATTCCGTTTTTTTATGTAAACTTCTAGCCCCCACTTTTGATATTGTTCTATTAGCTTACGAGCCATGTATTCTAGATCTTCGTAGTCTTGTGCCAGAACTATTTGGTCGTCTGCGAAACACAATATGTATAGTATAGAATCGTTTAGTGGAATGCCCATGGAATGCACTTTCTTTTCCATGTTTTTAACGCTTGTTCCAAGTAGATTTTAAACAAGGTTGGAGACAAACAACATCCCTGCTTGAGCCCTTTGCTAACCGTGAATCCTTTTGAAATATTATACCTTTTCTTTATATTTCCCAATTATACCCTTTATTAATCTGAGAATGTAAAAGGAGCCACAGATTAAATAAAAATAAAATAACATTTTTACAATTCCAAAAGATGTGATTTACATTTATAAGGACGCCTAATATATCGATGTAACGAGCTCATCATTAAAACGAATACTCAAGGCTGTAGAATCGCTACCTAAAAGGTCGTTCTTTGACAAAACATACCATAAGAATGTTACCTCGTGTAATTTCAATTCGCCGAACACCGCACAATCTAAACTGTAACAATCAAGTATAGAACACAGAACACCCAATTTAATTTCTTCTAATAATTTAACCAGAACGAATGAAGTTAGTTACGGTAACGGGTACTTAGAATTAAGATGAAGTTTGTTGCAGACTATTATTGAGATGATATTATGAAATTTGCTAATGGTGCAGGTTAAAGTGGTGTCCAATTGTGACAAGACAATATTATTTAAGATGAAAATCTTATTTTTACAAAAGCTGTTTTGGAATTATTAAACGACTTCTCAGCTAACTAAATTAGAATTAAAATTGAAAAAATATTCCGATTAACAGTGTTTATGTGTACCCAGAAATATTCTTTAAATTTTTTTGCTAATTTGGGGAAGATTGATTTTTTTATAAACCTTGATCATATAGTTAACAATGCTATTTAAATCACTAGGAAACAGGCTTTTAAATTAAACAAAATGTCGGATTAAACAACAAAGTTTCTGAAAATCGGTTTAAGGATGTTTAATGATTACCCTAGCTTACATGGTTTTTGTCCTTGAAATGAAAAGTGTTTCTCCTTAATAATTGAGTTGCCTTAAGTTTAAAAAAATATATTTGAAAAATCCAATACGTCACGTTTCCATAATATTATTTTTTTTATTTACAAAGAAAATACATACAAAAATATACAAAAGAATTAAAAATGAACTACTTTAGAATTTTTCTTGTATTTATTTGTATCCGTGTCTCTTACACTAGACCAACAATAGTCACCTAACATGGCTTTGTCCCAGTATCCCTGATAATTTTGCTCAAAAAATTTCAAGTCCTGGTGAAAACGCTTTCAATGGTCGTCGCTCACGTGTCCGAGGAAAGAAATCGAGATGCAAGTGAAGGAAATGAACTTTCAGTGACATGTTGACACCCATTCGTTCAAAATTATGTAATAATACTCCAGGGAACGGAGTGTTAAAAAAAAACTCAAATACTGTCTGCAATCTGATTGCAGAAATGGGTAGGGAAATGTAGTAGAAACCATCATCTCGTATTTCTACAAATTTTGGTTGGAACATTTTTTTTTAACAAATAGGTCGAAAAATGATTTTTCCCCGGTTTTTTGGATTTTACGGAAAATCTAAAAGATTTAGAGAAAAATGTTACAGAAATGAATTATACATCTTGAAAATATCTTCAAAATGAGTTTTTGTTTGTCCAAATTGATCTATAAACAAAAAAGTTATTGCAAATTAAACATTAAAAATGGCTTATTTTTCAGTTGTTAATAACTTTCTTAATATTTATTGAATTGTTTTCAACTTTTTCCAAAATGTGAGTAATAAAGCGCTTAAAAAGTGTACGGAAGTTGAGCTCTGTCGGTCCAATAGTTTTTGTAAAATTGCAATTGTTTACTGGAAAAACGAAAGAAGTGACTATTTTTGATTGGCTGTACTGTCGTCTAGGAAACTGCTACAGAGTTCTATTAGTGCTCATTCTCTTTGTAAACACTTAAGCTATCATGTAGTAAAAATAAAAGTGGATATTTTTCATATTTTGTTTATGTAAAATCGTCATGAAAATATGGGTAGTTTTTCGCTTATAAATAAATTAATTAACAACCGCATTTTTCTCTGATTTGTTAATGAACCACATCATTGGAAAGCCGGTAGAAAACACGAATTTTGAAAAAAAAAGTCTCTACGACCAATAGAGCGATTGTTTATATTAAGAGCTGAATTTTTTATAGTTCATTAATAAGAGCCTAAAGTATATGAAATCATTCAATTGAGGTTAATTTATACACAATCAACCCTTCAGGAGATCGATAAACAGGTAAGTTGGAGGGGGTAACCGAATCTCACCGAGTACAAAGTGAGAGCGCGTCTTCAAATCGGAGCGCGCTTGAAAAATTAGCAATATATCCGCTTCTAAATCGTAGAGCTTTCATTCTTTGATTTTTTTGGGTAGCTCATCGAAAAAATAATATTGGGCACATGAATTTTCTTATTATTGTATTGAAATAACATTGTTATAAAATAAAATTTTATTAAAAGTTATATAATCCATTAAATCATAATTTTCCAATTTTTTTTACTACATGCTAGTCTTTACGAAGAAAATGAGCACTGACAGAACTCTTTAGCAATTTCCTAGACGACGATACAGCCAATCAAAAATAGTCACTTTTTTCGTTTTTCTAAAAAACAATTGCAATTTTACAAAAACTATTGGACCGACAGCGCCCAACTTCCATACACTTTTTAAGCACTTTAAAACTCACATTCTGATAAAAGTTGAAAACAACTCAATAAATATTAATAAAATTATTAACAATTGAAAAATAAGCCATTTTTAATGTTTAATTTACAATAACTTTTTATTTTACAGACCGATTTGGACAAACAAAAACTCATTTTGAAGATATTTTTAAGACGTACAATTCATCTCTGGGACATTTTTCTCTAAATCCCTTAGATTTTCCATAAAATCCGAAAAACCGAGGAAAAATAATTTTTGGACCTATTTTTTTAAAAAATATACAATGCCAACCAAAGTTTGTTGAGACACGAGATGAGACGTCATTTCTACTACCTTCCTCTATCCATTTCTGCAATCAGATCGCAGGCAGTATTTGAGTCATTTTTACCTCCCAAAAACGCTTCGTTTCCTGGCCTATAAGTCTACAACTAACTGTCGGTAATTTTCTTTTGTTTTTGTTTCCTAAGAACTCTTGGATAACAAGTCTTAGTGAAATCCAAGCAGTATTCGAAAGACTTTTTTCAAATATCTCATCGCTTAACATTTTTTTAATTTGTAGTCCGATGAAGACACCTTCCTTTAGTTTCTCCTTAGAAAGAGAGGAGAAAAGGCCGAGCAAAAGTACCTAAAGGGTACGCTAGATTTGTGTACAGCCTTAACAAAGTTTTTTACTAAACCTAATTTTATGTGAAGCGCCGGTAAAACAATTTTTTGTGGATCTATCAGACATCTATACTTTATATTCAGTTTATTAAGAATATATTCTTGTCTTTTTTTTTATAACGGTCGTGTTTAGTTCTTGAATCCTATAAATACAAAGCAACAATATTTTGGGTAGCCGCCTTACAAGCCCAAATGTAAATCAACTATTTTTAAATCACCACAGACAATCCAATTGTATTTGTGATTAAAACCAAATATCTTAGAGACAGAAGTAACAACCTCGCTAAAATTGAAAGATCTATTTTCACCTGCAGCTCAGAAGTTTAACGTTCGTCTACATCTTTCACAAAATACAAGAGGAGCCCACTTTTTATCTAGGTGAGAGACCAAGATTTAAAAAAAATATGCAGGTTTAATTGACGTATTATGGGATATCCTTTCTTAGATATAATAAGTTCTCCACAAACAACCAAAACGATACTTTACAGACACTACACACCATCGAAATTTTAGAACGAATTAAAAACAAACTAGTGGGTAGTCGACAAAAAACTGTGTTGATAAGTTCTGTCTCTGACGTGATAGAAATTAAAAAAAATGTTTGTTTGCGCTAAGTTATTGTAAGTAAAAAAAATAATATTCAATTAATTTAAAGGACATAACTTTTTTTTCATTTTGTAAACTTGTGTTATATATGTATGTACGTAAATCTAAGAAATCTTGAAATATCAATATTTAGTACGTCAAAAACAACCTTGAATTTTTTCAGTATTTCTTATTGGGAGTTCTTGCGAAAAAAACTCTTAAGAGTATCTTTAAGAAATATTGCACTTATGGAAAGTTCCAGCATCGATCTTTTAAAACTTCATTTTTTAAAATACTCCATATTCTGAAAAAGAAAATAAAGTAATGCTGTGATAGAACAGGTTTACAGGAGTGATCTGACATGTATTTTTACTTATCTTACGCAGATTTTCAAAAGGAACATTCTCTTAAACTTTTACTCGTTCGTGTGCGAATGACGGCCACGCTTGAATTTTATAAACAAACGATACACAGTATTTTTTATGGGCGTTTTTATGCCATACAAAGATTCAAGTTCATCCATTCATTATTGAGGTAAACCACATCGAAAATTTTGAAAAATAGTTCCACAAGAGTGTCATTTTTTAATCTGTTGACAATATTGATAATAGCTATTCATTAAAATAACGTAAATTCTATTAAATATTACTGGTAAATATCGTCATATCAAATCTTATATATTATTAAATAAAATAAATATGAAAAACTGATCCCCTCTTCTTTTCTTATCAAGGCACAGTTTCTTTCCAGTAAAAATCGGTATTTATCAGTGCATTATGTTTGCATTGCCTCCCTTTAGGCTTGATGCTTTAGGGATCTCAATTTATTAAAGTTTCTCTCCCATACCACCTGGGGCTCAGACTTCTACACGCTCCTCAAAATATACAACTCCATCATTCTCCCCAAGCTGGACTATGGGTGCATTGCCTATGACTCGGCTAGGCCCTCGTATATCTCTTCCCTTGATCCTATCCAGAACCAAGCCCTACGATTATCGCCTGGTGCATTTCGTACCTCCCCAATAGTCAGTCTTCAGTGCATTACTAACACTCCTCCTCTGTGTCTCCGACGTTCTTCTCTTCTTACAAAATACGTCATTTCTGTCAAATCTAGACCATTCCTTTTGAATTATGATAAAATCCTTAATTCTTCTGATTTCCCGGTTGTCTCAAATATCACATTGGGTGCCAATGATAGAGCTTCTGCGTTTATAGCCTCCCATAACATATCCATTCCCAATACCACCCCCATCCTCCCCCAGATCTTCTCCTCCTGGGATCTTCCCCCTTTTGAAATCAATTTTGATCTTTTGCAGTATGATAAGAACAATACTTTACCTTCCATCATCAAACAACACTTCCTTAGCCTAGTTAACTCTAAGTTCAAATCTTTCAAACTATCGTTTACTGACGGTTCCAAATCGGATCAAGAGGTAGGCTCGGCTGCCGTAACCAGCTTTTCATGCAACAAAACAAAGTTAAATCCCCTTTCATCCATTTTTTTAGCTGAGTTGTTTGCCATCAAGCAATGCATTAGAGAAATAATTAAGCACTCCTGAGATCGATCCAAGCCATTAACACATCCCACTCTCTCATGAATCAAATTCTCGACCTCCTTAAAATGGGATCCCAACGTAATCTGTGCATAGCTTTCATGTGGGCTCCGAGCCACATCGGCATAGAAGGGAATGAATTAGCAGACACTCAAGCAAAATCTACGATCCTTGAAGGCACCCCTTTCTTCTCTTTACTCAACCCCAAAGAATTCAATAGACACATCGATAACATTATTCGCAACATTGTGCAGGTTCGCTGGGAATCACTAGAAAACCCAAATAAACTCTTCCACATTAAGAGAAATTTCTCAGAGACATATCACTTTCCCCAACTGTCCAGAAGGGAAAATGTCATATGGAAGAGAATCGCCATTGGACATTGCAGAATGACTCATTCTTATCTTCTTAAAAACGAGGATCCCCCTCAATGTCCGTCTTGTCGTTCCCATCTATCTATAAAACACATAATATCTGACTGTCGCTCATACAGAAATGCTAGAGAGAGGTATCAAACCTCTAATAATTTTGCGACAGTTATGTCTTTTGACCTGACTAAGGCTTACTTTGTTTCTTGAGGCATACTGATCTTTACAGTAAAGTTTAAATGATCCCAACAATTTCTACAGAAGGCGCTAAATGGTCTGAAATACTGACGCGCCTTTAACCCTTAAATTAACTAACTAACTATTTTTATTAAAAGGTGTGGAAATTTGAATGATTTTAAGAATATAATATACTCAACTGAGTTCTCCATGCCAAATATTAAAATCGGTTCACACGGAGGGTGGGAGCTACTTTTCCGTAAAAAATCGATATGCGGCATTTCTGTACAAAACCATTTCTTTTCCCTTGCATAATCGATACCACAAGCCCATCTCTATCTCATCAAAAATAATCTAAATTCCAGTGAGCTACGATTTTACAAAGTCAGACTTTAATTACAGATCTTTTATAGAGTCGAAATTAAAAGGTAATCGAGTGCTGGCTTATTTATTTTTGTAAAGGTTGGATTTTTTAAATGTTAAATGAAAATGCATCTCTCGTAGTTGTTGAGATCTTTTGTAGTACCACCTGCATAAGCATGGTACGATGATGACTATAAAATGTCGAGTAGTAAGTGCCTTAAAGAGATCGGATTGGTATTTTGTTGTTGAAAAGTTTTTTAATGTCAGTGTGATAAGTGTGAGAACTTGTTAAGGAGTCGAGAAAATATAACTGAAAAATAACACTTTCACGACAATAAAAAAATGATCATTTGTCTTCCTTGATGCGACCTGTATATTTTGGGCAGATGTTTTAAATTTTGTGATGACTTAATGAAGCTGGTTTTCGCAAATTCCTAATTATTAGTAAACTTAACATTTACGCCTTATTTCAATATATATATATATATATATATATATATATATATATATATATATATATATATATATATATATATATATACAGGCGCGGGACCACGGGGAGGGCAATGGGAGCCAAGGGCTTTGAGTTCAGGAAAATAAACCCGATTTTGCCTCTTATACTATAGTTTATTCAAGAATTAGAGAGAGTAATAAATCATTTTTTACCCTTTTTTCTTCGCAAAACTACCTGTGTTCTTTAGTCTGGTGTCTGGCAAAATCTGTTAGAGACATATATTTTTCATAGGAATAGGTTAGAAATTTTATAATCAAAAATACCGCTATACTAATGGACTATTTGGATTGGATAATCATAGATATTTGGAAGTGTGAAGTGTTAAAAAGGATTTTAATCCTTGTCGTGGGCGTTGCAAGGAGGCTTATTTTATCACTAAGTATTTATGGCATAGGATATTATTTCGGTAATAAACTTAAAATAAAAAGTTTTAATAATAATATTTTATTTCTAATGATTTCTTAATAATTCCCATACATTACAAAATGTAGATAATTTTGACATACTTAACACAAATCACATCTGTATTTTAATTATTTTTTATTTTGTCATAGAAACCGTTTTAGGCATATTTAGGCTCAAACGTAGCCTTATTCTCTCAAAAAATTCTAAGTTATAATTTAAGTACTTACAAAAAATCCATTGTGAAAAATACAAAAAGTTAAACATATGTAAAAAAATAAATTCGTCCATAAAATATTAAAATATTTTTGGGGCTATCGGTCATTTTATTATTAATAAAAACATTTTTAGGACATTTGACGTTTCAGTTTATTTATTTCTTAAACCATCTGCATAATTACAATTAAACACTAAAGAGGGATTCAAATGTAATTAGTTTTTATATGTTACAGTTAAAATTAGACCTTATTTTTATCTCTATTGTACTGATATCTTAATTCAATTTACTTTTATTATATAGAAATCCGATAGCCCCAAAAAAATAATATAAACGTGTTAATTCTACACGCTTAAGAAAAAGACACAAATACAATAATAAAATAATAAAAAACATACGGCTAATTGGAATTAAATATATACAAAATTAAAGAGTGGGACACACTAGAATAAAAATATATAAAAAATAAAAAAATATATAAACAACATTAAACAATAAAATACAACAAAAACAAAAATTTTAATAATAAATTGTGTTTACACTGGTAAACATTACTTATTTAATTCGTAATCAAAATCAGTGAAGCTATCTTTGCTCAAATTAATTATAATTGATTCCTTGAGATCGAGTTTCCACTTTTTGTTTTATTCTTTTATTATATGGATTTTTCCCAATTTTTCTCAGTAACTTTATTCAAAAAAATCTTTCAAAAGTTTAGTTGAATCACTAATTTTGTAAGTTGTGTTATTTCTAGAAACTCTACCTTTTACTTGAGAGAGATATTTCCTTCCCCAATGGACGGTTTCCGGACGATCTATAAGGACAGATTTCCTATCTGGTTTTTCCCAGCAAAAATTAAGTTCTCTGAGCAATTTTCAGAATTTCAGGTAAATCGCGATCATTGTTGATTTTAGTTAGAATTTTGTCGACGGTTGGAATCTACTTCTTATAATAAAATATATGTACAACTCCTTTTATTGCAGTTTTCATCTCTTCTTCCAACGAGGTTTTTCGTCAGCCTGTGATCAAATGTGGCTTGGGAGTACTAACAATCCAGTCTTTTTTTCTCCTTCAGTATTCAATATATAGTAGATTTTCCAACTTCTGCCATGTTGAAACACATCTCAACAGAGCTTTTAACATTATTATCTAAATATTGATATCTTAAGGCATCATAAACATTCATCGTAATAATTTTTTGGTTTCGAAAAAATGTCCTGGTTTAACGATTTTGGTATAAATAGAGAGGTGGAAGCCATATCTTTTGGGTATTTCACTAATCTCAAAGAATGTATAAAAACAAGTGCAAACAAGATAAATCACTAAGAACACACTGTAAGGTGTACTTTGCTCACTGACAGAAATTAAATTGAACTATCAGAAATTTAATTATTGCAGTAAATTTATAAAAGCTTATAATATTTAAATTTAATTAAATATAATTAGATTTACGGCGGCACTGGAGTTTTATTACTCTCTCTAGTTGTTGAATAGAGTATAGGAATGTGTATGCTTGCGATCGCTCCCCCCTCCCGAGAGCTTTGAGTTCAGGAAAATAGAACCGATTCTGCTTATATTAGGAATGTGTATGCCGCTAGCACCCCCCTCCCCCCCGTTGACAACTTGTTTTTCTTGCGATATCCTCTCCAGAGAGTTTTGATCGCCCCCCCCCCCTCTCTAAGAGCTTAAAATTCAGAAAAATAGATCCGACTCTGCCTTTTACACTAAAAATGGGAACGTTGCTGGTGTCCCCAATCCCCATCAACAACTTGTTTTCGCTTGCCATACTGTACTTTTGTGATACCCCCCCCCCAAAGAGAGAAGCTGGATCCGCCCCTGTTCACAATATGCATTGACTTACATAATAATCATTTTCTTTCTTAAATTATTCCGTGTCCAATCTCAGACTAATTTATTTTTTACAAAAAGTTTACATACGAAATAAATCGGGCCCTCTAATTAAGAAAAATTACAAAAATACAGATAGACGGACGGACAAACAGATATAACGAACTTACCAGAATTTCTAATATTAATGGAGCCCTGAAAAGAAGAAAAATCGTTTTTAGAATGAAAGAGGCGTAAGCGTACTCTCGAATATTTATTATCGTACGTTGGAAAATAATTTAGATGCGTATTCCAACAAATTAATAAAATCTCATAAATTCGAGGAATAATGATACTGGTCAAACAGCAAAAATAAATAAAGAATAAAGAAAATAAAAATGTGTGCGAGTGCGAGCCACTCAAAATGTGGACACCAACGAGATTTAATGGATGGAAGAAATTAAATTTAAGAGGGAAGCAAAAATGTATTTTTTTTTTAAATATATTTAAAGTTTTAAGTATATGTTTAGCTATACTAAATATTACATCACATACATATAATTCGGAGAGCAAGTTGCAAATATTAAATCGAAATTTCGAAAAACGTCTATACTCCATGGAAAATAGAGTTTTGTTACGATTTTATTATTGGAAAGTGTATAATTCGGCATCCTAAATCACATTTCTCGATGTTAACATTGGCAACTGGCGAACCAATAATAGTCACCTTTTTCGGTTTTTCTGTTTATTTCGAAAACTGAAAGTTTCAAGCAAAAATTGCAGATAATTAAATTACAACTATTTCTTCGAAATCCACGGTATATATACAGATTATCTATCTAAAAAAGTATGCTAAATCCAGAATCGGTGTGATTTCTAAGAAAATGGACCTTGATTTTCCTGTCTCCTAATTAAGGGATAGCGACCATTCTTACAGCAAAATATTAAAAATAACGTATATTTTTAAGATATCTTTAAAATATATATATATATATATATATATATATATATATATATATATATATATATATATAAATATTTAATTTCGGACAGAGTAATTTTGAAAAAAAAATTATTTAAATTACAAAAATTGCAACAACTTTTTTCCTAGTGAAATTATGTGACAGCACTTGATCCTAGACTGCTACAAAAGGAATGCTTTAGTAGCGTGTAGCTGTTAGGCCTACGATTTCCTGTTGTCGCATATTAGTTTGTAGTTATTCACAAAACTTATAAACAAATCAGAATAACAAAGGTGTACTGGAAGTCTGGTCGTTTCTCTTGATTCTTGCTGTTTTAGTACCAAACAACTACAGATTATTTAGAGCTTATCAATACCAACAAACACAAGTTCAAGACTCAGGAAAAGCTGCTGTCTAGTTGGTCAGATGACATCTCTTGATTTGAAGCTCTCACAATGGCGCTCCTCAGAGCTTATTTGCGTGAAGATTTTTAATAAATTAAACAAAACAAGTTTCTCAAAACACTTTAATCTATTAACAAGAGGCACTGCAAAAGGCACCTTTAAAATCGAAATTTTGGAAACGCTATGTTGATGATATTTTTATAATATGGCCACATGGAAAAGAACACCTGGACGATTTCCTCATATACCTGAACAATATCCACCACAGAATCCAATTCACGCTAGAAATCGAACAAAAAAAGAAACTTCCTTTTTTGGACCTGCTATTAACTAGGAAATTCAACAACACCCTGTGCTTTAGCGTATATCGGAAACCCACACATACTGACCGATATCTCAATGCAGCGTCACATCATCATCCCTCTCAAAAGCAGGCAGTAGTCAACACACTAGTATCAAGATCTCTCCGCCTTACAGAACTTGACACAAAACAAGACGAAATAAGACACATTTCAACAGCTCTAGAACGGAATGGTTTCTCACAATCAGATATAAAGAAAGCCATAAAAGGCCAGAGAAGACTACAACAAAGACCAAAGATCAAGATCAAGGAACAATGCCATAATACCATACATAAAAGGAATAACAGACAGAATAGGAAGAATCCTAAGAAAACACAACATACAGCCCATATTTAAACCACAAAAAACAATAGCCATCATCCTGGGAAATTCCAAAGACAAGACCAACCTTGAAAATCATGGCGTATACAGCATTCCATGTGCAGATTGCCATCAAACTTATATAGGACAAACAATCAGGTGCATATCAGCAAGAATCCAAGAACATAAAAATAGCCTCAAAAACAAACAGACAACCTCAGCCCTATTTCAACATTACCAACAGCCGGACATACCATCGACTTCGAAAAAACAAAAGAAATAGCACTAGTACAGAACTACAAGGTACGCGTCATAACAGACGCTCTAGAAATCGAAAAAGCGGGACAGCTAAGTAAACGAGACGATGCTATACATTTTTCAACTCCATGGAAAACATTCATAAAAAATCAAGAAAGAAAACAACAAAAATCAACTAGTACACGAGAGACCTGCATACAAGAACAAAATATATCGCACTCAGCATAGGGGAGGAGTCTGTGAAGCTGCTCATCTAATCAGGAAGCGAGCAAGCTAAACCAAACTCGAAATTCATCAGAGGCCACCATCAGTTCTCAGCGAGTAACGAAACGAACCGCACTTGAAAATGCCAAATGAGATTTTGGCGAAACGTCGTGAAAACGATTTTTTGGACGAACGGAGTGAAACCCGGAATAACCAAACTATTCATTCTACCATCCGTGAAATCATACGATATAACTATATATATATATATATATATATATATATATATATATATATATATATATATATATATATATGCATATGTACGTAATTTTTTGGGGTTTTACCTTAACCCCCGCTTCCTCCAAAATTACAAACTCGTTTGTCATTTAATACCTTCCCATAAAACAAAAGCCTCATAACCATATTGCAATGGGCGCATCACGCTGCGAAACCCTGGTTAATTTACCCGGGCGCATTTTTACAAATCGCCATACAACATGCCGGTATTTAACCTATTAATAACGTGCAAGAATTATTGCTTATTTGTTGCCGTTTTGTTATGTTTATTTATTGTCCGTTCGCCATTTCCCGCAGCTTTTTCAAATACGATCAAAGAATCTATCCAGTTTTTTCTATAAAGCTTTAGCATAACTATAAATATGTAAGTCAAAACTAGGCTTTTGTATATTATTTGTATTGTTATGGCCTTTATACATACATACATATATATATATATATATATATATATATATATATATATATATATATATATATATATATATGAAGTTGTGTTGCCGAGTTATAATCCATTTTTTACTACCTACTATTGATTGATGTTTTGTAAGCAGGTTTTTCCAAGTATCAGGCAATCACTGAATGTCATCTTTGCTATTTAAGTTGTTGGGCCCCTTTGCAATTTCGAGGGCTTCCCTTATAACTCTTGTGGATAGGTTTTCACATCTCGAAAGCATTTTTGTTCCTTAGAAGTTTATCTTATGTCCTGTGTTTAACAACAGTGCAGAAGAAATTGTTCTTTGGTTGACAGCATTTATATGTTCATCTTCTCTGGTGCTTATTTTACTATCGGTTTGACCTTCGTAAGATAACCGGCATTCTCTTTATGGACTTTTGTACACTCCTAAGTTATCTAGAGGGATTTTTTCTTCAGGTGTAGCTAAGAAATCCTTTATTTTACGGTCTTGAGAACCGTTTGTTTTTTAGAGCCTTGTCTTTATGTTCTTTTTTACAGCCATTTTGTTAGGGTGTCTTGCAATGTGTTCATTTCTTTGTGGTAATTAATCATTAAGGGATTGAGATCAAAATCCAAGTCATTTCACTACGGCAAATAATTCGGAGGGGTGGCGATGTGAATCGGCTTTGAGGTATCTGTTGGCGTGGGTAGATTTTCTGTAGACAGTGTGATGCCGTAAAGTAAAGAATTTCCAGCCAACACTTAAAGAAAGAATCTCTCTACAAAACCAGGGAGTGTACTTAATTCCATGCAGAGAATGCAGCTCATTTTACGTAGTTCAAACCAACAGTAAAATAAGGGCCCGAAGAGACGAACATATAAATGCTGTCAGGCAAGTTAAGTAAATTATAATAGTATTTAGTCAACTTTTAAGCAATCAATAAAATTAAAACTTTTTATTTAAACCACATTAAATAGGCGTGCTGTTCAAAGTTGGTAACTTGTCAAAAACAATTTGGTGTTTTAGAATGTGTTTTTAGAAAAAAATTAACCAACACACGCCTCTGCCCTCATACCGAACCCAATCCAATCTTATATTCACACACACTTATAATAAGCCATAACTCTTTTGCATTTTTCAGTTGTGTCGTGTTGTTTTGGCGTCCCGTAACTTATGTGACAGATTTATTTGGTTCCTTTTGGTACCACCATGACAAACGGCTGTACCGTGCGTCTGTGTATGCGCCTACTGTGCGGTAGAAGTACCACGTTCGTACCAGGTTTTTGTGTAACTTTTGAATAACGCTGAATTAATATAATGGAACGATATTAAGTTACGTCTAATAAAATAAAAATTTTTAATGGTTATGTTGGTATCATAAATTTGATGCTCAGCATTGGAAAGTAGAAAGAGCTGCTCTAGAGTAGCTTAATGTCCGAGTGGTGTATTTTAACTGAATGAATACTTAAGTTAATAAATTAATAGAACATTGTAAATATTATTGACCTTGGTACAATAAATCTGAAAGAGTCTAGTCAATTAAAAGGGTCGCAATTGCCTCCTCGGTAATAAAAAAATAAAAAACACTCGGTTGTTCTACATCAAAAAGTACCCATAAAAAAAGTTTTAACCACTTTTATAGTCACATAACCTCAAAAAAGAATTAAAACGTTTTTTCTCGTATATTGACGATATCGTCAGTTTTAATCACCGTAGAAACTTCTTTTCTTTAATTTTGTAGGTTTTTTTATTGCCTATAACCAAATATTTTTTACAAAGTTTTTTTGCGCGAAATACAAATTTTTATGAGGGTTCGAAAATTTTTAAATTCTAACTAGGACAATAGCATAGCAGAAAAAAAAATATGTTGTTTTTTAGACGCCAAATTATGTCCATGAATTTTTTCAGATTTTTAAAAGTGGTCAAACATAGTCATTTTTCGCATTCTTATTGAGTTTTGAAGGATGGAATCTTCTTATAAATCCTCAGTTGTCTTAAAACTATGTATATTATATATATATATATATATATATATATATATATATATATATATATATATATATATATATATATATATATATATATATATATATATATACAGTGCCTTCATTTCAAAACGAACCATCCTTAATAACTTTGTTAAATAGAAAAATTTAAAAAAAAGAAAAAACACGTCAATTTAGATATACAGGGGGAAGTTTAATTTTGCATTTGTTAAAAGTCTGTCAATTACCTCCTCACCTCCAGCTAACCTCACTTTGATATGTCAAATGGGAACCCCCACCTTGTGACACATCATTGTAAGCAGCATAAAATTGTCTATCCAACCGTATAAAAAAAATTAAATCGGTTGACGTACAAGCGAACAGTGTGCAAAAAGTCTTGTAATAATGCATAATATATCGGCCTCGAACTTTAGTATGTCAAATGATTACCCTATAGTGTGATACATCGTTTTAAAGGGCATACTATCTCCTATTTAGCCAATAAACAAAAACAAAATCTGTTGATGTACAAGCGAATAGTAAGAAAAGATGTGTGGTAATAATAGACACCTTATCACATTAAACTTTATTATGTCAAATGGCTACTTCATAGAGTAAAATATTATTTTAAATTTAAAATAAATATTTTTTTAAAATAATAAACAGTTAAAATATTTGCGAGAAAAAAACTAAGCCTGTTTTAAAATTCATCGCAAAATTCATTGCAGTCTAATCAATCTAGTGTATTTATTTCAATGATATTTTTTGCGGTACCTGATAGGTACAAAAAATCACTGCAATAAATAAAATTTTTAAGATCTTTAAACACCAGTTGTTTATTATTGTTAAAATTGTCATTGTGACGCCTAGTTGAAACGTGAATATAAATGGTGTATACGCTAGCTGAAAGAATAGAAATAATTTTTCTCTATGGAGCTGAAGATCAGTGCGCTCGTAGAACCGCCAGAGCATTTAACGAGAGGCATCAAGACAAAAACGTGAGCCATAAATATGTACTCGAATTGGTACGAAAGTTTGAAGAAACGGGATCCGTTTGTAATAAAAAATCTATTGAGAAAAGGGTTGTAGATGAAGCATGCCAAATCGAGGTACTAGGACAGTTTGCAATAGATCCAACTTTATCCATCTCAAAGGTCGCAGATTTAACCAACATTTCTGCTGGCTCTGTGCATAAAGTTTTAAAACAAAATAAGTTTTTTCCCTACAAAATTCAAATTCTTCAAGAACTCGGAGAAGACGATTTTGATAGGAGAATTCAATTTTGCGAATTAATGTGCCAACGAATTGACGAGGACCCCCATTTACCTAAGAATATCTGCTTTAGTGATGAATCAACTTTTTTTCTAAATGGACTGGTTAACAGACATAACTGCAGATACTGGGATAATCAAAATCCGCACCTTTTCCGAGAAGGGCATACTCAATATCCCGAAAAAATTAACGTGTGGGCAGGAATTTATGGCAATGAAATCATCGGGCCATTTTTTTTGGAAGATAATTTAACTGGGCAAATTTATTTAAACCTTTTAGAAAACACAATATACCCTGCCATTGTGCAATCTTTAGAAAATCAAGTGGATGAAAATGCTGTTATGGTACTAAATGAAAATAATTTGCATTTCCAGCAAGATGGAGCTCCCCCGCACTACGCTTTGGCAATTCGAGAGTGGCTTGATGAACATTTTCCAGGGACGTGGATTGGCAGACGTGGTGCAATTGAATGGCCAGCACGGTCTCCAGACCTAACCCCTCTAGACTTTTTTCTTTGGGGGTATTTAAAAAGCAAGGTTTATAAAACCCCACCTGAAAATATTGACGATTTAAAAGATCGAATTGTTCGGGAATGTAGAGGAATTAGCAGAGAAACCCTTGCCAATGTTCGTGGGGAATTTCAAAATAGGTTTTTTATTGTCTCGCTAATAACGGCGCACATTTTGAACATTTAATAAAATAATTTTCTTCAACTGAATAAAACTGAATAAACTGCTTATATTTAACACACATTTTTGCATCCTAATTGCCTATAACGTCTATTAACTTAATTTTCGTACGTCCTTTAAAATGATGTATCACACTATAGGGTAATCATTTGACATACCAAAGTTCGAAGCCGATATATTATGCATTATTACAAGACATTTTTGCACACTATTCGCTTGTACGTCAACCGATTTAATTTTTTTTATACGGTTGGATAGACAATTTTATGCTGCTTACAATGATGTGTCACAAGGTGGGGGTTCCCATTTGACATATCAAAGTGAGGTTAGCTGGAGGTGAGGAGGTGATTGACAGACTTTTAACAAATGTAAAATTAAACTTCCCCCTGTATATCTAAATTGACGTGTTTTTTCTTTTTTTAAAATTTTTCTATTTAACAAAGTTATTAAGGATGGTTCGTTTTGAAATGAAGGCACTGTATATATATATATATATATATATATATATATATATATATATATATATATATATATATATATATATATATATATATATATATATGGTTATAGAAAAGAACATATAGACAAGGCTCTAAAAAACAAACACTTGGCCCCAAACAATCGCGAAAACCAAGAGAATAGCTCCAAAGCTTTTGTTCCTTATGTAAGAGAGACCACAGACGAGATCGCAAGAATTCTCAGGAGACACAACATTGAAACCACCTAAAGAAAGAATCCCTCTAAAAACCAAAAAAAGTGTACAAAATTCCATGAGGAGAATGCAGCTCATCTTACGTAGGCCAAACCAACCGTAAAATAAGCGCCAGAAGTGACGAACATATGAACGCTGTCAAGCGAAAAACAACTTCTTCTGCTCTGGCCCAACACTGGTTAAACACAGGACATAAGAGTTATAAGGGAAGCCATTAAAATTGCAAAGAGGCCCAACAACTTAAATATCAGAGATGATAGCCAACGTGTGCCTAATACTTGGAAAAATCTGCTTACCAAACATCAACCAGTACTACTTAGTAACGAAACAGATTACAGCTCGGCAACGCAACCCCAAACACTGACAACAGGGCCGATGACGCGCAGCAGGTCTCGCAACCTGATGGGCCGGAACCATTCGGAAAACGAACACGCACACGGTACCGACAGCACCGGAGTCGCAGGCGTCAGTTCGCTCATAGACGCCATGCCGTGAGCTTTGAAAATGGTGAATGAAATTTCACCGAAACGTCAGTCCTTAGCACATACACGGGATGCCCGAAAACCTTCGATTACATATATATATATATATATATATATATATATATATAAACGTAAATATTTTTATTTTACTAATTATCGTTTATTGATGTTATAATAGGAATTAATAGATTGTAACACATGTCTGCTTATGTTATATGGGAATAACCTCTAATGGGGGGCTACCAGTTTTTTCAAGAAAAAAAGGTAATTGTGAGAGTCTTTCATTTTCTACATTGGGATCTCTAAATGGAGTTCATATGTTTGGAAAACCATTAAATATTGAACTTTTAAATACACTAACTGATGATTATGCTGTGGCTTGGAAAGAATTCAGTGATAATTTGGTTATTATTGGCTTAGCAAGTGGATGTTCTGTAGATAAGTTAAATCGATTGCTTAGACTTGTTTATGATGCAATTGTGCTTATAGTTGGAATTGAAGAAGTTAAAAGCCAGAGAAATATTGAAAGATTTAAACGCGAACTAAGGGAGTGCTACCTGTATTAGATCGACTCCTGGATTCTCTAGATTGTAGAAATTCCACTAATAAACATTCTTCTGACATTGTTGGTTATGTAGAAACTATTCTTTGTTCAGAAAATCATCTAATCCAAATTGTTTTAGATTCATTTAGTGAATGTGTTGATTCTATGTTCAGTTGCATCTTAATCAATGGCAAAATTGCTGCAGCTATAGAAAGCTGGTGGTCATTACACCCTCATAAAATCAGGTGTTGTTATTTTTGGCTGTGACAGAAAACAGAGACATTTCAAGGGACATTCCCGTATTTTTACCTTATAAAAGTCCAACAGTAGCATTTCGATTTGTTGCTTGTAGTCTTATTTCAGATGTACAAGTGTGTTGCTTATGTGGCTCAACACCTGCTCTTGTAGATTAGAGCATTCTGCTGCTCAGTATTTTAAAAATTCCACAGATATGTTAAAGTCTGCCTCTCAGTGTGTGCCCAGAAATTTTCCATTTAATGTAATTGTTGATGGTGGAATTTTGGGGTTACTGTTGATTAATATCAAGCTTAAGAAATACATGCTGTCAAAAAATCCTCAACAGAACACATCGAGAAAAACTACCAGTAGTTCTCATCGTTTAGATATTCTAAGAACTTTTTTCTATCAAGCTGTGATGAACACTTTAATACCAAATGCCCAAACGTGGCAAGAAAATAATATTTACGAAGATCAAAAAACAGATAAGCTAGCTTTAGATGATCAGAATGAAGGTGTTGAAACATACTGGTGTTCCGAGTATCACAAATGTCACGCGGTTAAGGTTGATGATAATATTCTGTGTGTTTTGTATAACTCTTCTACACCCACTTATGCTATGAGACTTATTAGTAAAAATACTTTAACTTTGCTCATTTCTGACAAACAAGTATGTTGGTGATTTTGGCCAATCTCATTTTATACAATGTCACTATTTAGTTCCTTTTGACAGAACTTAAGGAAGTATCTGTGACGTGTTAAAATTACTTTATTATGAATCGACTGGATTGCAAGAATAATAGTTTAGCTTATGAAAGAAGTAATTAAAATAAGTATTACAATGTAAACTAATATGTGATATTATAAGGTAAGTTTGTAAGAATTTTTTAATGTATTGCATACAATGTAAGAAAAGTACTATTTTTTTACTTATTGTGTCTAAAGAAAATTATTATTATACATATATATATATATATATATATATATATATATATATATATATATATATATATATATATATACATATATATACTACCTGGATTTGCTTCAGTAGTGTTGAATTAAATTTGATTTTATCATCAAAAACATTTTTTTTATCTGATAGTCTTCTCTCCGGATATCTACAGGCATTTATAATATCACCCGAGCTTTGTCATTTGAAACTCGAAAAGCGCAGGCGCTGTAACGCCTTTATAAGCATTTAAATTTTGTCGTAACTAAAAAAGCTCAAGCAGTTTTTCTTAAGTCATTGATGTTGCTAGAAATTGGGAATAAAGTAGTTTTTGGAAAATTATAATCGAGCCGAAATTGACCGAGTTATTGCGAGTTGAACACAAAAGATGCATTGATTTTCATTGAATCGAAAAAGTCATTTTTGATTTTTTTCTCAAAAAAACGAAAAGTCCTTACAGACAAAGCACTATTTTATATTTTTTTATATTTTCAAATACTTTTTATTTGGTAAGAGCTATGAGGTCACATTTTTCCAGATTTTTAAAATTTACCGTTGGACAATTACAGGGAGTGGCATTTTAAAAGGCACTTCGGAGGCTCATATTTCGCGAATGACACGACAAAGTTAAAAGTGTTTTATTACATGTTTAATTGCATTTTTGAAGACCTATCTAATAAATCCACTAACACAATAGCTGCATCGTAATTATAAATTTAGTCACAGCAATGCTTTAAGAAATTCTATTGTTCGGTTAAATAAAAAGGATTTGCAGTTGATAACGCAAAAAAAACCATCTGGCTTAAAGAATAATAAATTTGTCACTTATTACGAATAAAAGCGACTTTGTCTTTTATATATATTACAGAATCGCTCCCTTTTACATTAGAACGGTGACAAAAATAAATCATATCAAATACAATAAAATCCACATAATACCATCACGTTTAATAAGATTTCCAGCATAATACACCATTTTACATCGATCCCTGCATCTTGAGGCGTGTTTTCTTCATACATTTTGACATGTTTAATATGATTCTCCTTCTTGCTTAGTACGCCTTCTGCCACCCGCTACACTGACTACCGCCTACGTATTATCTCGCCATCTACTGATTAAAAGCTAATCACTTTTAGGTGAATAGTACACTGATAACACTGTTCGTTGATAACTACCTTGCTCATCCCAAAGATGTTGGCTAAGAACTACCAAGCTTGTTTTTCTGCCTCCAAGATAATATCGGATTGAACAAAGTAGAACTTGAGTACTGCAGAATTTTCCTGGTGTGGTGATAATATCGAGAGATGAAGACAATTTACAGAAGTTACCATATAGATTTGAAACAATAACAAAGGAATTAAATGTGATCATCTCTGACCAAAAAACGCAGTCTTTGACAATATCAAGAGAATCTAGAAGATGAGAGTTAGAGATCTATAACAAAAGCGTGGAACAGGTCATGGCATTCAAATACCTAGGCATTAATACCTCAAGTAAAACAAGTACTAAATCAAACAATAACAGCAGCTAGGGTATCAAGATTTCTCCGGGACTTAATATGGAGAAATAATTATATGAGTATTGAATGCAAAACGCAAAAATACAAGACTTGTATAAGACCCTATTATGACCTACGCCGCACAGAAACACGAGCAGAAACAGCTGCTACTAAACAACTACTAAGAACAATAGAGATGAAGACACTAAGAACCATTACGGGCAAAACGCTTAGAGACAGAATGGGAAATAACGATATCAGCTCTATGTGACATTCAAGACGTGGTAAGATAGTCTAGAGCAAGGAAAAGAGCATAGAAAGACCACGTAGATAGAATGCCTGGTAATCGACTTGCAAAAGAGGAGGAACCGATCACCTGCACACCCCCCGGAAGACCTTCCAAATGCTGGTATAAAAGTTGGGCATCAAAGTCACAACTTAAGCTGAAAAAACAAAACACTGTCTTAAAATAAGAAGAAGGAGAAGAAGTCAATTAGGTTTGGTATTTTGTTTGGTCTGTAGGCCAATAGTAGATAAGGCATCACACTTTAGATTTCTGGCTGCTTCTAAAAGCTGTTTTCCTTTCGTGTTTGTTAATGTAGACCACCAGTGACTATGTTTGGCATTGAAGTCATCGCTAATGATGAGTCTATATCAAAAATTACTCACAAAGTCTATGTACTGCTCTCTTAAGGACATATCTAAACGGAGAGTATACTACTGAGATCAATGCAATTGATTGGTTCTCTTTTTTTTTATACTCCAACTCTTAGTAATGCATAATTGATCTTTTCGTTATGACGGCACACCTCTTTTGGCTGCATTTTCAGGATATATATAGCGTGATATGTTTTATATCCCTTAAATTCAATAAAGGATTCTCAAGTAAAATGGGTTTTAGAGATAAGGCCAATATTATTTTTTTTTATATCTAGGACTGTCTGCACTTCTATAGACCGATTTCTTTATTGGCTTTTATCTCAAAATTATTTGAGAAACTATTACTCAAAAGTGTTATACCTATTATTGGGGAAGAAAACATAATTCTATTAATTCGGGTTTCGAGAAAATCATTCAACTTTTGATCAAGTCCATAGAATAAAGGATATTATTGAAAATCATTATTATTTTTCTAGATATCGCGCTAGCTTTTGGTAAGGTTTGCATGGTGACATTAAATTCAAATTAAGCAATCTACTACCTATACGATATACAAAATTACTAGAATCATATATCACAGATAGAGCATTCCGAATAAAACAGCAAGAAGCCTACTCTGAACTAAAAGAAAACAAAGCAGATGTGCCACAAGACAGTACATTAGGACCCTTCCCATACCTGTGATATTCCTAAATTAGAATCTTTGCAGGTGATACTACCATCTTAGTGGTAGGAAAAAATCGTGAAGACCCTGCTAGAAAGTTGCTGGACTTGGTTAATAAAATCAGCAATTGGATAAAACATTGGAGAATTAAATTGAATGGAAACTAATCTATTCACAATAATTTTGCAAACAAAAGGCAAATATCGCATTCAAAGTATAAATAATACTCACTTACCACTCGCCAATATAGCAAAATATCTGGGTATTATCTTAGATGCAGACTATAACAAAATAATCTTTTATAAAAAGGTACTTAAGCTTATATGGACGTATGGCATGAAATTATAGGGTTGTGCCAGTAGAAACAATATCGAAATCATACAGCGATTCCAGAATAACGTACTAAGGAACGATACAAATGCTCCTTGACACTCCAGAAACCTCCACCGAGATCTGGGGAAGGATACTTTTAACAACAAGAATATAGACAAACTTATTAAGAGACGTGAAGAACGAGTCCATAACTACGTTAACGTCAAGTCTACTAAGCTTCTCGATAACACGAATTTGGAAAGAGGACTCAAAAGTGTGTGTAGAGCGGAGTAAAGTGCGCAAGTAATACACAATAAACGAGTGTAGTTAAGTTATTAGAACCTGAGGACTAATACCGATTAAGACATTAGTTTTATATTATTACTTGTAGTTATGTAGGTTAAAAAAATTACTCATGGATAACACAGCCCCACAAAAAAAATCGAAATTTTTTTTACAGGGACCTGACCCACCTTACTATATGTAATCGAGAATGTTTAAATCGAATCTGAAAGCCAAATAACCCCATCATGTCAGGTTTTGTTCTAACCCTAAAAAAAAAAACAAAAAATCATAGAATTCAAAAATCCAACTCCACAACCGCATAAGCTTAAATAAAACACCATGACCCTAAACCCTAAAACTCCATAACCCAGTGACAAAAGAAATTAATGCGCATTCAAGCAACATCAGTGATGTTTTTCCAAATGTTTGGTGGTGCATACATACCACAAACATAACAAAATTGATGCTGATTATTTTGATTGTCATGTTCATTGTTGTCTATGGGTTCCTTTGGCTATGTTACGTCTTGAAGCTGTAGACTCTGTAGAGGTTAAGGTACACCTCTCCACAAAGCTGCAGTCACATGAAGACGATACCTGCGGGCCCACTTGCTCACCCTGACCAGCCGTCGATACTGGGTATGCGACTCCCTGCACCATATGGAGGTGCCCTGGAATGCAAACACACGAAAAAAATTTGTTTTTTTAACATTGTAGAAGCAACCCTTTTGACTCATCATCTATGGAGTTATGGGGTTATAGGGTTGTGGAGTTTTTGGGGTTATAAAGTTTTAGAATTATGGAGTTTTAAAGTTACGTGATAGTGTGGTTAAAGGACATAGCTGTTTCAAACATATTGATTTTCACTGCTTAAACTTGCATTGGTCTCTTTTTTACGGGGTTATAGAGTTTTAAAGTTATAGGGTTATAGGGTTATGGAGTTTTAGAGCGGGTTGATGGGATATATGGTTATAGTGCTTTATTTGGGTTTTTATTGAATTTTATGATGTTTAGTCTATTTTTTCAGGTTAGAAGAAAACTCTTTATGCTTTATAGATCTAACAAAAGCATTCGATCGCATAAAGCTAGATGACGTCATCCACCTATTATATAAGACAAATATTCCTATCAATATAATTCAGACCATCGAAAACATATATGCAAACAATAAAGTTCAGATTCGCACTAACGGTAAATTATCAACACCCATACCAGTCAACAGCGGTATTAGACAGGGAGACTCGCTTAGTCCTTTGTTGTTTAACATGATAATGGACGAAATAATAAAGGAGGTGCGACTTGGTAGAGGATATAAAATTGGTAATACAGAAATAAAAATTCTCTGTTACGCTGATGACGCTGTGATATGTGCCGAAAATGAAGACGGCCTCCAGAGATTGTTAAATACCTTTAATCTTACGGGAAGAAAATATAATATGATTATCTCAGCCGAAAAAACTAAATGTATGACAACCTCAAAAGAACCCCTCCGATGCAAACTAGAACTAGACGGTCGAATAATACAACAAGAAATGAGTTTCAAATATCTAGGAATCGACATAACTAGTTATGGCAACATCGAAGATGAAGTAAGAGGGCAGGTGGCCAAAGCAAACAAAGTGGCGGGTTGCCTCAACGACGTGATCTGGCGAAACAAACACTTACAACAAGAAACAAAGGTTCGGATCTACAAAACCACAATTAGACCTATTATGACATACACCTTAAAAACAGGCCAGAGACGACAAAAACGAAAGAACTATTGGAAACTACAGAAATGAGAATACTTCGACGAATAATAGGAAAAACGCTACTAGACAGAGAAAGAAGCGATAACATCAGGCAATCATGCAACACAGACTGCATTAATGAGTGGGTCCTACAACGTAAGACACAATGGAACAAACACATAAGCCGAATGACAGAAGATAGACTGGTAAGGATCGCACGAGATAAATCGCCTAGTGGTACACGCAGTAGAGGTCGACCACGGAAAAGGTGGAGCGATAATTTAAGTCCAGAATGAGGAAAATCGAAGAAGGAACAGGTCAAGGACCTATTATAGAAGGTAGAAGAAGAAGAAGAAAAAAACTCGGTTACATATAGTAAAGTGAAATAAGATCCCCGCAAACAATATTTCAATTTTTTTTGTGGAGCTGTGTAATTGATCAGATTGTAACTGTACTAAAATCACTACTAAGAATATTTTCTAAAATAGAAAAAAATCATATAGAAATCAGTATTCTTTACGTTAAAATACTAACTATTTGAAAAAAAATATATTAGCATTATTTATAACAATCTACAAAAAGTTATGGCGTCAATACTATTTTACATAAGGCAATTTAAATTTAAATTCGACGTTCAAAGAGAATATTGAACCTTTAGGAAACGCTGTTAAACGTTTTTTTTTGTGTACTAACCATTTACTGATTCGCTTAAAGGTGTAATTTTGATGTTTTTGTTCTGGTAATGCTGGAAATAGTTTACATTATTGAAAGTTTTTTGAAGGATACTGGTAAAGTTCCCAGACTTTTTCCGAGAAATAGAACCATGGTGTCGACAGGGGCATATATACAAGGGATATGAGAGAAGTTTTTTCCCTAACAATAAAACAATTTTTATTTCTAAATTTAATTTTTTAATATTAGCAATATACCTTCACTTCTACGCATTTTTTCTACCTGTCTCGCAATGATATTCTTCCATCAGAAAAAAAATAATCCTGTTGACCCTCTAAAAAAACATCAATGTATTTTTTCAACTAGTAATTATCTGCAAAATGTCCATGCTAACTTCCTTCTATTAATTTCGACAACCTGATTTCCTCTCCTGATTACTAGCATAAGTCCTAAATATATATATAACTCTGGATGTTCTCTATCTCTTGATTTCTTATAGCAATATGTGGATTTGTACTGCTCATAGTTTTCGTGGTGTGAAAGTTCGCCTTTAATTGGACTTAATCTGATTCTTTTTTAAGTTCTTCTGTTATTTGAATCTCTTGTTCACTTTCTGATATCAAAACAATACCACCTGCATGTCTCAAATGGTACAGCCTTTCATCATTTATATTTATTTTCTGCTTTGCCAATTAAATTTTTTGAATACATCCTTTAACGATAATATAAACAATTTTGGCGGTGCTGTATCGCCCTGTATTATATTTCTTTCGATATTAATTGAGTTAGTACTTTCAGGTAGTAGAACAGTGGAAGAGGCATTTTTATAGATATAAATTTAACAGGTCAATGTATCTGCTGTATGTTCTGACGAGTTTAAACGATTTTATAATAGGCCAATGCTCAATGGTGTCAAACGCCTTTTAAAAATCGACAAACTCTAAATAAATGTTGATATTGTGCTCTATAACCTTTTTTTTTGTTAAGAGTCGCATCGTTAACAAATGATTGTTTGGTAAGGGCATTTTATACTATCAAGAATTGATATAATTTTCCTGATTTATATTTGGTTGGTGAATACACGAAAATATGACCTTTTGAGTTTGAAAAAGGTACCAAATTTATAAGATCGATGGATTTTTTTTGGTTTTTGAAATTTCAATGTTTTGTAGAAATACAAATGACAAAAGTGACAAAAAAGGAAGAAGCAACGGAATTTATAGCAAAACTACTGAAAAACTGGAGTCAAAAACAAAAAAAAAACTAGATTCTGCACTACAACAAAACTGCAATTATTTTGGACTGCAGCACTACAAGAAATCACAAAAAAAAAACTTGAGCATTATATGTAGACTCAGAAAAAAAGCATTTTCTAGGTCTAGAGTACTGCGCATGCCAATACCGAAATTAAAGTTTCTTGTAGTCACAACTGCAGTTCAAATTAACGATAATTTTAATGTAGTTCTTGTTTCATATCGTATAAAAATCAGAATCAATGATTGTATGTTCCTTTGAAAGGCATAACAATCCCCCAAATAGATATAATAAATTTTTAATTGTAACACTGGACCCGTCTTTATCTTGGATGGAACAGATTGATAGTGTAGTTAAATAAGTAAATAAGTTATGTTATGTAATGAGACATCTTTGTGATCAGGTAAGTTTGGTGAACTTTAAAATTTATTATTTCGCATGTGTTTAGTCACAAATTCAGAATAGCATAACGTTTTGGTATAGTTTTGTAGAATGGCACAGCGTATTTGTAGCACAAAAGCATATACTAGCTTGAATACAGAGTATCTTCAACAAAGACTCTTGTAGATCATATTTTAAATCTATGAAAATTCTTACTCTTATATATATATATATATATATATATATATATATATATATATATATATATATATATATATATATATATATATTCGAAATAAAATTGTCAAGAAGTTTTTAGTTTATAAACAATGTTTTAGTCACTTGACATTTTACCGCAAGTCCAAACTCTTTAAGTTAGTATAATAAAATTTTGAGGAAACCTTGGCAATACAATGCAGGCACCTACTAAGAAAGAATTTTTAAAAATGGCACTATAAAAAGGTGAAATTGTCATCTGATAAATCTATTGATATCCATTGATCAAATTTTGATTTCAAAACATAACTCATAAAAATATCCCAAAATTATTATCTCAGTTTTTCATCCTAGCGGCCTCAGTACAAATATACAATACAAGATATAATACGCCAAGCAAAGGTTGTGTGTTACAACAATATTTTTCATTTAATCAGTTAATTTACGCTTCATTCCTAGGAGAAACTTTTTGATACGCCCTCGTATACAGATATTTCGACGCGATGAGTCATCTTTATTATAATGTGTCGAAAGGAATATTATATCGATGAGTCATATTTCCATATAATTCTCAATTTATATTTCTTGTAATTTCTATAGGTATATAAATAGGGATATGAGTTTTAAGAGACTTGTATAGTTGTATTTGAATAGTGAAAATATTATGAAGTAGTAATACGATAATTGTGTTTTAGCTGTGTTAAAGAGTAGTTAGTATAAGTATTGGAAGTATTCGTGAAAGGTGTTGGGTTATTTTCTGCGGACACAGTGAGCGATTTTTAAAAGATTAGACTATAACAATATTTATGTAATATATTTCTTTATCTTCGGGTGAAATTATTGAAGTTATTGGCTAAAACATACAGTTCGTCTAGAATCAACTGCTCCGTTCTATAACATTTTCTATATAATATTATGTTTGTTACTTAAATATTTGTTTTAATAAAACCATGTTCGTAAAATGTATGATCACAATACATATTCAAATTATAACCCCATTGAATGAGCGTAACTGAATAAAACTAAAAAAAGAATGTCCTTGCCACAAAACCCAGTAGCCACTATACTGAAATTTAATAAATGGTAGCGATTAAAGTAATTACTATATAAAACAGGTGCCGCAATTATTATTTTTTAAATTATAATAATAGACCTGTTTGCATGGGATACAAGCATTCTTCATAATTATTATTGCTAACAAAAAATTAAACTGTATGTATTCGGCGGCACGTTTTTTTAAACTGCTTGAAATAGAAACTTGGAAGTTTATTGTTGTTTTTCCCTTCTTTTTCGAAGTGGGATTCTTTTACTTATTGGCTAAAAATTTTTGACTGATACCATTCAAAATATAGTATTTTAGAAACCAAAAATCTGTACACGTATTTTCAAGGGAGTTATCGAGATTTCATTAAAACTGAGTCTATTCTGTTCCTTCGTTTACAAGTGTAAAAATATGGTCATCGATACAAGGAATCAAGATACTGGGCGTTCTGGAAAACCTAAATCCGCCACACCAGAAGAAGTTATCCTAAAATTCCACCAAACATTATACAGGTACATAACAAAAATAAATGTCCTGGATTGAATGGTAATTGTGACAACACAACACAGATGTGCTATTTCTGAATCCGAGATCCGAATGGACCTTTGTGATCATAGTTTTTTAAAAATCTAGAGTAATTTTGTATTTGTGCTATCAAGAAGAGGTGTGAATTACGTATTTTACCCTTGTCCTAGTGGCGATTGTTGCAAAGGGTTCTGATATGCCTTAATACTTGTCAAATTTAAAAATACTGTAAATGCAAGTGAGCAATTTATTTTTTATTATTTTTTAAATATATGTGTATTCTGTATATATATATATATATATATATATATATATATATATATATATATATATATATATATATATATATATATTATTTTCTTGAGACTGTTTAAAATATGTTTTGCACCGCTTTGACGTTTCGTTCTTTATTTAAAACATCTTCAAAAACAATTCAATCTAAAATATTAAGCGAATTATGAATATACTATAAATACAATCACGACACACAAGTAAAATTCAACATTTAAAACAATAATATAACATTCAAAGCAAGGGGAATCCAGCCTCTCTCTTTGGGGGGGGGGGGGGCGGCGATATCACAAAAGTACAGTATGGCAAGCGAAAGCAAGTTGTGAACGGGAGGGGGGGGGAAGACGCCAGCAACATATATATATATATATATATATATATATATAAGAGTAAGAATTTTCATAGATTTAAAATATGATCTACAAGAGTCTTTGTTGAAGATACTCTGTATTCAAGCTAGTATACGCTTTTGTGCTACAAATACGCTGTGCCAATCTACAAAACTATACCAACACGTTATGCTATTCTGAATTTGTGACTAAACACATGCGAAATAATAAATTTTAAAGCTCACTAGACTTACCTGATCACAAAGATATCTCATTAAATAACATAACTTATTTACTTATTTTACTATACTATCAATCTGTTCCATCCAAGATAAAGACGGGTCCAGTTTTACAATTAAAAATTTATTATATCTATTTGGGGGATTGTTATGCCTTTCAAAGGAACATATAATAATTAATTCTGATTTGTATACGATATGAAACAAGAACTACATCAAAATTACGGTGAATTTGAACTGCATTTGTGACTACAAGAAACTTTAATTTCGGTATTTGCATGCGCAGTACTGTAGCCCTGGAAAATGCTTTTTTCTGAGTCTACATATAATGCTCAAGTTCTTTTTTTTGTGATTTCTTGTAGTGCTGCAGTCCGAAATAATTGCAGTTTTGTTGTAGTGCAGAATCTATTTTTTTTTTGTTTTTGACTCCAGTTTTTCAGTAGTTTTGCTATAAATTCCGTTGCTTCTTCCTTTTTTGTCACTTTTGTCATTTGTATCTCTACAAAACATTGAAATTTCAAAAACCAAAAAAAATCCATCGATCTTATAAATTTGGTACTTTTTTCAAACTCAAAAGGTCATATTTTCGTATATTCACCAACCAAATATAAATCAGGAAATTTATATCAATTCTTGATATATATATATATATATATATATATATATATATATATATATATATATATATATTATATTGACCTTTTTTGTGCTTTTGTGTTTTGTTAGGCAGATCTTAATTCCTGGAGTGGATTCACGGGTATAGTGCAAAAGAGTTGAGGTATGGTTGTATACCTTGGTTTATTTGATTTTATTATTTGTTTATAGATATTTTTTATTTATGGTATCGTTTATGTTGTTTGGTTAGAAATTATATTATTATTTGAGGGTGCCATGATATATCTAGCTGAGTTGTTTGATATCCGTTTTAAAATTAATGTTTTATTTTGTATTTCTACCATTTCTAGAAACTCTCGTTTTTTTATGTGTTTAAGATTTCAGGTTTATCATATTGTTATAATCAAAGGTATATTTGTTTCAATATTGTGTTTCGTTAAAGCGGTTGGGTTCTTTTTTATAGTATTTGTGGCCATTTAGTTTGTTTTTGAGGTATTGGCTAATTTGTCCTATATATATTCCATTACATCCTTCACATGGAATTTCATATTTGACATGGATTTTCTTGTCTTTGAGTAATTTTGATTTGATTCGACTCTAGTTGACTTTTAGGAGGTTAAGTCCTTTGTGACTGAGGGTCATATTGTGGTTTTTGAGAACATTTTGCTGTTCTGAAAATTTAGGTATATATGGCATTGAAATAGGTTTTTTGTTTCGTTTGTGTTTGATTGTTATTGTAAAAGACGTGTATTCTGTTTTTAAAAATGGTATTAATTAGCTTGTTACATTTTAGTGTATTTTTTGCTTTATTAATTGCATCTGTTATATATTTTAGGTCTGCGATCTGTAAGACATACTTACTGATTTTTTTAAGATAAGGGGTGTTGTTAATTAAAATGTATGACCCACTTGGTTTGATAAACCATTTTGTTTTTAGTTTGTTGTTTATATGGCAGATGGTGAACTCTAAGAAGAATATTTTATTTTCAGTTTCTTTTTCTATTGTAAATTGTAGTTTAGGGTGGTAGCTGTTGAATTTATTTAAAATATATGCACATTTATTTTTTGTCAATGTTCTGTAGTACAGTTTCTTCTAGATCATAGAAAACTAACGGAGCTACAACACTTGAAATAGAAGGTTCCATAGCGCAATCTTCGATTTGTTTGTAAAATTTCTGGTTGTATAAAAAGTATATGAAGTTGAGGGTTTGGTCAATTGCATTTATGAGTTCTTCACTAGGTATAGTATGTCGGTATATTGTTTATATTATTCCATTTTTTTTGTAATTATGTCTTTGACAAGATCAATAGGGCCGTTAGTGTGCAGGGAAATTACATCTAGTGATATTAGTATGTAGTTTTCAGAAATTAATTTATCTTTTATTTTTAAAGTCGAAAGAATCTTTAATTTAATGATTGTTTATTATTTTTATATATAAATTATAAGCATATAGTTATAAAATAAAGATTGGCAACTAAACAGTATTTTTAAGCAGAAATTTGGCGACTATCTTTTATAATATTTGCCAAGAAAATAAAAAGCGTAAACTCGAGGATATCCGCGAGGATTTGTCTCCCCAATAGGTCCTGATAATGGGTCAGCTTTTGCAAATTCTTAACAGGGAGGGACACTCGGTACTAAGATATGTTGATGATCTGGTAATCTTAACCCGAAGTGAATTCAGTACAATTTGTCAAGAAAATAAAAAAGGCATAAATTTAGCGAGTACTGGCCAAGGTAGGTGTCGAATACGCAACGTTGCCGATTTACATCAGGACTAGGACAATCAGTTTTGTCGCTTGAATATAACAACTGAAGAAGTTAAATTATTTTATAGTAAACTTTATGCATATAATTCTAGAATTCCAATATTTTATTTAGTTTCAAACAACTTTAAACAAACGTTAATTCAATATAAGATGTGATTATTCAATGCGATTAATCCAATTTTTAAATTTGTTCCCCAACCAATGAATGCTATAAAAAATATATACAATAAAAAGCCTTAGATAGTTTAAAAGTAAAAAATGAAAATCTGAAAAGAGAAAATAGTGATTTAAGTAAAGATAAAATTGAGGAATATAAAACTATTTAGCTTAGTCAAGAATCAATATCAATGCAATGATCAACAAGAGGGGACAAAACTTATTTTGAGAAAACTACTTTTCACACCTCATGTTTTCCAAAAAAAATACTAGACGTATGATGTAATTTTCATGTGAACCACACATCGTCGAGAAATTATCAACAATTCCTGAATAGCTCTGTATAAGGTAAATTTTTTTTTCATTCAGAAATATTTCTGGAACTGATTCTTCTGATTTGATTCGCAATCTTTAACCCGTCTTGTGAAAGATAAGGTTACTTTAGTAATTTTACAATAAAACTATAACAAAGATAATAAAGGTTTGAAGGCTATTAAACATTAATTAACACTTACATTAGTAACAAGAAGAGGTGTAGATAGTAACTTAATTTATAAACGTATTAGTTTAACTTGCATTTACAGCTGTTGGATAATTTAGTAAAAAACGATTTGTTAACTTTATTTTAAATCAATTAAATGTGAAATCAAGCATTAAATTAAGTGATTATTCTAAACCAACTTAGAGGTGTAATAAGGAAACGCGCCTTTTAAGCAAAACTAATACGATTATGGGATGTTCGAGAAACAAAGTCGAGTTTTTTTCCCGTTTAAATGTATTTACTTATTTTTATTTTATTTTTAATTAGGAAAACTACATTGTTCAATAAGGTTTCTACTCACAGGTAACTGGTAATATTTATGAATAATAATATAATAATAATAATAATAACAAGCCTGTACCAATCGAAGAAACCTCTTTGCTGCCTACGTGGATTATAAGAAGGCCTTCGACTCAGCACCACATGAGTGGCTCAAAATTATATTAAGAATGTACAGGGTCGACAATAATTTTGTTTCCTTTTTAGAACGCATCATGTTAACCTGGAGAACTAGGATCCAATTGCAAGTGCCATCCAGCGACACCATCGAAACTAACACCATTCCGATACGAAGAGGAATATTTCAAGGCGATTCACTTAGCCCATTGTGGTTCTGCCTTGCAATGAACCCACTATCACGCCGTTTGAACTCCACCAGACACGGCTTTAGTGTTAGAAACAACAACGAAGAGATAGTCAGAGTGAATCATCTTCTATACATGGATGATCTTAAACTGATGGCTGCTACCAGAAGCCAGCTGGAACAAATGCTTAAAATTGTAGAGGAGTTCTCCGGGGATATCGGAATGCAATTTGGACTTGACAAGTGCCGTATTTTGAACATCGTTAAAGGGAAGATACAACCGGGGGCTTTTGAAATGCAGAACGGTGAAACTATCGCTGCAATGGAAGCAGACCAAACATACAAATATCTAGGTATGAAACAGGCTAAAAGAATTGATCATGGCACTATGAAGGCCGAATTGACAGCCGAATTGGTCAGGAGGGTAAGGCGGGTATTAAGAACTAATTTAAATAGTAGAAATTTGTTTAAGGCGCTCAACACGTATGCTTGCTCTGCGCTGAGCTACTCTTTTGGAATTGTAAAGTGGAGCAGGACGGACATCCAAAACCTGCAAAGAAAGATAAGGACACTCCTAACAAAAGCACAAAAACATCACCCTCGGAGTGCTATTGAACTTACAATGCTTCCAAGACACCAAGGAGGAAGAGGATTGGTGGATATTGGTAAGCAGCTCGACCAACAAATAATAAACTTACGTTCATATTTCCACAGGTTGGCGGACTCTTCCACACTACATCGAGCAATATGCGAGGCAGACGATTCAACACCGCTACAGTTGAGGGAACAAGATATTACTTCTCACCACCAAATAGACCAAGAGAAGTTACAAACCTGGCTACGGAAGCCACTTCATGAACGGCATCCGCAT
This sequence comes from Diaprepes abbreviatus, assembly GCA_034092305.1. Lineage (NCBI taxonomy): Eukaryota > Metazoa > Arthropoda > Insecta > Coleoptera > Curculionidae > Diaprepes > Diaprepes abbreviatus. The sequence goes on along the minus strand of JASJET010000340.1, from coordinate 112,563 downwards.
GAGGTCAATCAGGACAATGTCGATAACTCAGCGTCGAACTACTGGTTGATTTCAGGACAGATGTTTCCGGAAACGGAGGGCTTCTTGTTAGCTATCCAAGACCAGGTTATTCCGACGAAGAACTATCGGAAGTTCATCATTAGAGATCCCTCAACAGAAAATAACCAATGCAGATATGACTGTCGAACATCGGAGACAATCCAGCACATAACTGAAGGATGCTAAGCGTTTGCCGCAACCGAGTATAAGGAAAGACACGACTCAGCCGCTAAAATACTCCACCAAGACTTAGCAGAAAAGTTAAACCTATTATAGGTAGGCTTATTACAAATACAATCCGGAGCCTATTCTTGAGAACAACCAGTTCTGCGTTTATATGTTCGTCTCGTCTGGCGCTTATTTTACGGTTGGTTTGGCCTACGTAAGATGACCGCATTTTCCGCATGGAGTTTCGTACATTCCCTGGTTTTCTAAAGGGATTCTTTCTTTAGGTGTCGGTAAGAGATCTTTTACTTTATGGTCTGCGTGGTGAAAATGGTTTCAATGTTGTGTTTCCTGAGAATTTTTGCGATCTTATCTATATTGCCTCTTACGTAAAGAACAAAACCTTTAGCTATTCTCTTAGTTTTCGCGATTTTTTGGGGCCAAATGTTTGTTTTTTAGAGCCTTGTCTATATGTTCTTTTTTATAATCATTTTTTGTTAGGGCGTATCGCAGAATGTTCATCTCTTTGTGATAATTTTCTTGATCTGCAAGGGACTGCGATCGAAACGCAAGTGATTTCACTATTGCAAATAATTGGGGTAGTAATGTGAATCGGCGTTGAGGTATCTGTTGATGTGAGTGGGCTTTCTGTAGACGAAAGCAAGCCATCATCTTCTTGTCTCAGTAGAATATCTAGGAACGGTAGTTTTCTTTCCTGTTCTGGTGCATGGTGAATTTGATTTTTGGATGTATACTGTTTATGTGATTAACATATATATATATATATATATATATATATATATATATATATATATATATATATATATATATATATATATATATATGTATGTTATGCCGGATGTTCTCACCGGTGTGATGTGTAATCGAAGGTTTTCGGGTATCCCATGTGTGTGCTGAGTCGTTCTCAGGACTATAAAGCAGCTGACATTTCGGTGAAATCTCATTCACCATTTTCAAAGCTCACTATACGGCGTCTGTAGTAAATTTAAAATGACTTTATTTCGGCCAAATTTGATCGAAAACATTTTTCAAAAACTCATTTTAACGAGTAAAACGTGCCCATACCTACATTTACTCAGAAAAAAGTTATGGACGAAACTTTGAAAAAAAAACTTAAAATTTTTTTCCTTTGTTTTTTGCCTTCATTTTACACAAAAAATAAATCCCTAGAAAACGTTTCGATAAGAAATTCAATTCGCTACAAAAAATCTAATATATGTATATACTGAAAATGCATAGTTTTTGAATTATTTTTAAAAAATTGAAAAAGAATCATTTTCATCCCATTCTCAAAAACACACCCCAGAATTTAGAAGTACTTAGTGATTTTATCATATTTTAGTGCCAGGGGAACGTATATTATAATCATCCAAATCCTGTTTCTTAAAAAAAGTTATTGTCAATAACCTAAACTTATTGCCTTGCATTTTGAAATTCTTCCATTAGATCGTTTTCGTAACCGCCCAAAATCTAATCCAAATTATTAGGAAAGAGAAAAACAGAAAACTATAAAGCAATAGTATTTCCGTTGTTGGTGAACAATGTTGTGTCAGCTTTTAGGAACTGCAAGTTTCTTCTTTATGCCGATGATCTAAAGTTTTTTCGTATCATTGAGAGATTATCACAATAACTTTCTAAGTTTGAATATTAGTAAGTGTAAGAATATATGAGTCTTCATCGTAGGAATGGGTCAATCAAGTATGACTATATTTGAATGTGACTTTCAGTGAGTAACTTTTGACCTTGAACTGAATTTTAGTGCGAAACAATGTCAAACAATAACAAATGATTTTTAATGTGTGTTCGCTGTTGAATTTATTTTGAAAGTTCGACAAATCGCTGTTTTTGGTAAAAGAGAAATTGTCCAATTTTTTCCTATCACGATTTTGCTGGAATAAAAAATAAGGTGAGCGAAATTGCGATTAGAAGATAACTAGGCAACAATTTTGTCGGAAACGTTGCGTGACCATCGGATACCTTAATTTATACGAATATATGAATATAGAAAATATAAATTTGCGCTAAATTAAAATAACACGTGTAAAATTTACACGCAAAAAGGATCATAACAGTGTGTTAATTATGGGCCTGTGATTCGACATGTTTGCAATTATCAGCCATTAGAAAATTGCCGGGTGCCTAACAAGGCGTTACATCGTAAAAAAATGATTTAGACTCTTTTCATATACGAAACATTTCTTTCCGTACTAAAAACTGTATTGTAAAAAGTCATATCCGGTTTGACTTTAACATCCTTGAGAAAATAAGTAATTTAAATATCTCTATATCTTAACCTCATATACAAGGTAGCTAAATTGTGTAGCAAAGTCTAATAAATCTGTTATTATAAAAGTAAAAACAAAAATATTATATATAAAAGTAGAAAAAAATTAATATGTCTATACTCCAAATTCACTTAATGTGCTTTCACAGAGGTGTATGGATATGAACACCGATATACACATTTGTTATGTTGACTTCGAGAAGACTTTTGATAAAATTCGACATGAAAAACTAGTCGAGATTCTAAGAAGAAAAAACATAGACAACAAAGATTTAAGAATAATAACTAACCTATATTGGAATCAACGCGCACGAATAATAGTAGATAACGAAGCAAGTCCGGAAATTGAAGTAGGAAAAAGAGTGAGACAAGGATGCATTTTGTCACCCCTACTCTTCAATGTGTACAGTGAATCGATTTTCGAAGAAGTACTGTTAACGAAAGATAAGGGAATAATAATAAACGGAATAGCTGTAAACAACATAAGATTTGCAGACGACACTGCTATCATAGCTAGCTCCGCTGAAGAACTCCAAGAACTAGTGAACGAAACAAATAACGTTTGTGAGCAACACGGATTAAAAATGAACACCAAAAAGACTAAATATATGGTAATAACTAAAAAACAATACAAGCAAACAAGCATAAAGTTGCGAGGTGTGAATTTAGAAAAAGTGCAAAAATACAAATACTTGGGCACATGGATAACAGCAAATAATGAACAAACAACAGAAATAAGAACGGGAATAGAAATGGCAAGAAGTGCGTTTGTAAAACTGAAAACCATTCTGCGCAGCAGAGACATCACTCTAGAACTAAAAATGAGAATTTTAAGAAGTTATGTATTCTCAGTGCTGCAGTATGGGTTGGAAGGCTTGACACTAAAACAAGAACACATAAATAAACTGCAAGCATTTGAAATGTGGTGTTACAGAAGGATGTTGAGAATATCTTGGACGGAGAGAAAAACAAACGTAGAAGTATTGCTAGTGATGAACAAAAACTATGAAATAATTAACAACATAAAAATAAAGAAACTGCAATATCTTGGACTTATAATGAGAGGCCAGCGATACGAGTTGCTTAGATTGATCATGCGGGGTAAAATAGAAGGAAGAAGAAATATCGGAAGAAGAAGAATTTCTTGGTTGAAAAATTTGAAAGAGTGGTTCAATTGTAGCTCAGGAGAACTTTTTCGAGTAGCGGCAAATAGAGTGAGAGTACAATGATGATATCCAACCTCCGATAGGAGATGGAACCTGAAGAAGAAGAAGACTCCAAAATTATTTTTTGTTATGCAGGGTAATATGAAAAGCAAGACGGCAACAAAAATGTATTTTTTAATTAGGACACCCTATATTAGCAGTATTTATAAATAATAAACCGAAAATCAAATAATTTATCGACGAAAATTGCAATTTGTTTTACAATACGATTATATGTTTCTTTTTGTTATAAATTCAAACAATACTTATCTGGTTGTGAGTACTTGCTATCTGGCTGCAGTCATTAAAAGATGATCTCGGCTAACTGAATACGTGAAAACTGGACAGCCCTTGAATGTTGTAATATCCTCTCAACATATTCTCCAGCAGAAGCAGTTGGAATCAAGGAAATATGTAGTATTTCTATTAAAAACGTAAGCCTTCGGGAACATGGTATAATTCTTGCATAAAGCCACGGAACATAAAACTGCCATAAAACTTCGAAAACAGGATAATAGTTTACAGAAACTGAAGTAAAGGTTGAATAAATGATTCCAATGCTTTAAATGCTGTCAAGGCTTGAGATTGCTTTAAAAATTGCTGGCCCCTAAAAGAGAAATGTTTATGCTGTTAAAGCGGGCGTAAAATGTAAATAATTTACTTTATTGAACTCACGATTATAACGAAATATATAGAATATAATTACTTGATTTTGGTGTAGATTGATCAAATCAAATAATAAAACACAGTTGATCACTGATTTTGCTTTTAAAAAAAATTCTACACTCTTCTTGCACGTTCAGTTACAAAGAAAATGACAAAATATTAATATTAGACTTGTCAAAATGCACCTTTCAAAAGAATGCCTTATATATATATATATATATATATATATATATATATATATATATATATATATATATATATAAAGTAAAAAGCGAACAGTAAATGCAAACTTCGTTCTACCTATATCCTTTCCGTGTTAGAGGTTGCACAGTTTGAACAAATTGCTAAGGAATACAATTTATCCTATTCCATGATGATGGCCTACCTGTACCACCATACCGAGAAAAAAGTCAAAGCTTACCCTCCCCGCCACAGTGATACGGCAGAGGTACATGTTTCGTCTCTATTAGACTCATCAAGGTACCGACATGCACCTGGCTGTGCAAAGGACAGATCGAAAGGAAGCATGCAAATACTGAACGCGGCTTCGCCGACCTCCCGCCGAATGGCGTATATATGTCTATTCGGCTTTCATGGATTCCTCCGTGTGTGTGGATATATCCACATTATGCCGTTGTAGCGCTGAAATCACATTCAGCAAACATACAACCATATGCAGCTCCGTCTATGAATAAAGTAAAAAGCGAACAGTAAATGCAAACTTCGTTCCAACCATATCCTTTCCATGTTAGAGGTTGCACAGACTGAACAAATTGCTAAGGAATACAATTTATCCTATTCCACCACCATCGAGGAGGGTAAGTTTTTGACTTTCTTCTCGGTATGGTGGTACAGGTGGACCATCATCTCGATGGTGGTGGAATAGGATAAATTGTATTCCTTAGCAATTTGTTCAATCTGTGCAACCTCTAACATAGAAAGGATATGGTTGGAACGAAGTTTGCATTTACTGTTCGCCATATATATATATATATATATATATATATATATATATATATATATATATATGTATATATATATATATATATATATATATATATATATATATATATATATATATATATATATAATTAATGAAACTAAAGCAATTCGTTGATCTAGTTTTGTTCAATAGTGAAGCCTTATTTGGTGGGATACTAATGTTTACCAGTTATACATGACATATTCCACAAAAAGCAACTTTTTTATTTAATTAACCTTGTATATTTTACAGTTTCGGAGATAACAACAGAAGTATCACAATATATTATTATAATAAGAAAACAAATTGATACAAATTTGTAGTAAGCAATTAAAATCAATTACAATAAAAAAACTGTTATAAAATGTTCAAGACAATAATGTAATATGAATTAATTATACAGCTTATCGGTATAAATGTCATTTAGAGCTATTAAGAATATTTTGCTGGTATCGTTAATGGTATTATGTTTTTCGCATTCATGTCATTAATTATTTTACATTATATTGATATGTATCAAGGACTTGCTCGGTGTAGTTGGTAGTGCGAGCGAGATATATTTATATATGGGTTATTAGCTTGAAAGATGAAGAAACTAAAAAAATAGGATTGTTGGGTGTCATTTGATAGCTTTGACAAAACTACTCCTGGACCTAAATTTTAAACAAGGATTTTATAGAAATGGGCATTTTCAAAATAACAGTTTTTTCGCTACATTCCGTTACATCTTGTCAGACTTAATGCAAATTCTAAAATCAAGTCGGCCCCCAACTCAAACTTAACGCAAGCTGAACATCAAGTTATTTTATTCTTAAGGAAAAATAAGGAAATAATAATACTACCAAGGGGATAAGGGGAAGGTTACCGTTGTAATGAACATCAACGAATATATACAAAAAGTGTCAGAAATCCTCAAAGACGACACTTACAAATAAACAAACAGAGATCCAACAACGTGACTTGAAAAACTACAAAAACCAAGATTGAAGCCTCAATTTCGCATGATAAATTTAGATACAATTTATTAATATTTTCTACCAAAAAAATAAACACTTTCATATCCCAGTACGCAAAACAAAGGATTTTCTATTTTCAATAAATATAAAGCTAATTAAGTATTTGCATGTTGTAATGAGGGACTAAGATAACTTTTTGATATGCCCTTGTATACAAATATTATTTCGATGTGGTGAGTCATCTTTATTACAATGTACCGAAAGAAATATTATATCGATGAGTCCTCATATTTCTAGGTAGTTCTCAACTTTTATGTTAGTAACGTCTAGATTTGTATAGAAGATTCCATAGGTATACAAATAGTATATAAATAATATAGTTGTTATATGAATAGTGTAGGTATTAACAAGTAATAATTAGATAGTTGTGATATAGCGTTACGTAGTTAACAAAGTACTGATAGTAACTTAGTGAAAAGCGTTGCATTTTAGTCAGCGATTTAAAGAAATAAAATCTTAACAATTATTTAAAATTGTCACTCGCAATAGTTAGTTTTTAAAAGGTTCCGCTTCCAAAACTAAAACTTAGATGCAGCAAGTAACTTATTCGTTACATCCAACCAGTGGCTCTTTCTGAAATTTTGCTAGTATTTAAAATTATTTAAAAAAAAAGAATTACCCTGCAGATATTCTACCAGCAAAAATGTAATTTATTTAAAATTTTTTAATGTATATTACTGGGGTGAACACTAAATACGCACTCTTCGGGAGAATCACCCATGTCTTATTTACAATGCATGGGAAATGTTGCTTAATATAAATAGAACTTGCTTCCAATATTGAATACCTTTTTATTGATTTACATACAGTTACTAGAGGATATAATTTTAAGGCTGTTTTGATTCGTTTTTCGATCATCTAGAGAAAAATTGTACTGTGCATCAAACTCAGTCTCAGTTTGTTCATTATTTTATGTTTTATGAAGTGTTTGGCAAGGAAAGATGAGTTTTTTCACCATCGCTGCATTATCAAATTAGTCAAATATAATCCCAGCCAGTTTTTAGAACATATCAAATTATAGATTCATTACTATGCAACAGAGAAGAAACAAAAGTCAAAACAATAGATTTCCCGTGACGAATATGTATCTAAAAAGATTAATATCAACCGGGAAGATCAAATATACAGTTTTTTAAGTCTTGCAGGCTATAACACTAACTGAATATATAAAAGAGGAACACATAAGCACAGGAGAATATTTTAAAATATTATTTAATCGATTTCGTAGTGAATTAGTGAAAAATGAGCTCCATTTAGTAAATTCGGCTCATTCATTTCCAATAAGTAGAATGAAGTAATGAGCCCCTTCCGCATCGAATTTCTTCTCCAAATTTCGCTCCCAAGAACTTTTTTCTCTTCCGAGAAGTAAAGAAACGGCTACACAAACAAAATTTATATAGTTCGTTTAAAAATCACGAAAGATTCTTCTCCTGTCACTTATTTATCGCAAAGGAATGTCCCAGATAACTGGTAAATGAAGGAAGGAACTCATTATCTATGAGAACTGTAGTTAGAACAATTTGTTGCTGAATATTAAAATTACACCGCATAATGAAGAGATGTTCTGTGTAACCTTAATGATTTTATGTTTTAACTCACTATTTTGCGTAAACACTTATGAAGAAGTATTAGTATTTAAAAGAAATAAATTTATTATTTTCCAGCTTAACCCATAAATATTCTGTTCCTAATGATGTAGTAAATAAACGTTCTATATTTTAAATGATGGTAATAATTAGCTTTGTGGATATGGCCAGTAGGTTAAAGAAAAACTTTATGTTTTTATTGTTGAGGTTTCACTGTTTTATTACATAGCACACGCAGAACACTGGAATATATATTCAGGCTAATCAATAGAAATTTTTTCATGACAAATATGGATACCGACTATGCCATCACACTAAAAACAATCCGTAGTGATATTTTGTAATGTTTTCTAATCTCAACTGTGATCTATTTATTAGTTATAAACAATTAATACCAAAAAATTGCATTTTTTTTTTGATTTTTTTTATAAAATCAAAACTAATGAAGAAATCTCGATAGAATAAAAACACAAATTGTAGAGAATAAAAATACCAACAAAATGATTGATGCAAAGTTACTTCACTTACACACCGAGTTGCATATAGTCGTACGTTGGCTGAATGTGCTCTCAGCACTACAACAGCAGAATGTGGATATATCCACTGCTATTGCATCTCACACAGAGGAATCCGTGAAAGTCCCATAAACATATATATATATATATATATATATATATATATATATATATATATATATATATATATATATATTTCTTATTTTTCTTTTAAAAAATTGTTGGGCGCCAGGCAAAAATAACTATCCTGAGTATAATTGATTTCTTCCAAAATTTTTTATTTTAATAAAAAATTACACAAATACATATGTGCTGTATTTCTGAATGTACCCCGTTTATCGTGATCAGATGTTTAAAAACATTGATGTCAATTTTCTCTTTCGCAGGTGAGTTCACATTAAATTATTATTATTATTAGAAAAGTCAAACCAATGATTCATAAACATAAGTACAAACTTTATTAAAATAATACAATTATGTCAGTGGGTGCAGTTTTATGTAAAATTTATAAATATAAATAACTTTATCTATTCCTAATTAAAAATTATTAATATTATTTAATGTGCACTGTTTTCTTTTATAAGATTTAAGATTATTAAATCTGGCAATGTTGTATATATAATGTCTGAACGGTTAAAAATGACTAGTATCTTATTATATGTAATTTTATTTTAAACAATCAAAGAAAAATTGTGTGTGCAAATTAAACAATTTATTTTCTTACTAACTACAAATATTCATTATAAGGTTAGTATATATCTATTTTATCAAACTATTTTCAGGCAAGTTTAAAATTTCTATTTCTTATACGTTAGATAAATACCTTTTAATCTCCAGAATATTTTTTATCCACGCTCTAGGTTTCTTCCCTTTTAAAATTTATTGAATGAAACTAGCTATGTTAACTCTACCACAGATTAATCTGCACTGTCTTTTATTATTTCTTACAAAATAACAAATGAAAACTTTGAGGTTGTGCCACTATTAATGAAAAAAACTACCGATGTTCACTGTACAACCGATCAATATGCACTCCCTCTCTTTTTTTTTTTTTAATAACAAATTAAAATTTTGAGGTTATGTTACTTTTTTACGATAAGGCTAACGATGTTTATTGTACAACTGATTGACCTGCACTCACTTCAAAAAAATGAATTTTCGCTTTTATAGTTATACGTGACGTAGTATACATTTTTGTTTTAATTTTTTTCTGATTGGTCGGCCATCTGACGTGAACTGACAACTAGATGGAATTTTAAGCTTTGTAATACAAAACCAAAACGGATTCCTAATTGTCAATTTATGATGAAATTTTGATATTTTATTGATATTATAAATTAAATATTACATTTGATGAAAATAAATTATGATTTATGTAAATTTTGGACTTTTCCTGACATTTTGATATATCTACGCTTTAGTTTTGTTATTATTTAGCACCTAAAATTGATGAATAAAATTTTATTACATCTAAAAACATTTTACATTTAAATTTTAATTGTAACCTGCTGGAATTAATCATTCTTGCTTTAACAATATTATAATCATATTTAACAATGTTTTACCTACAATTAGGTACTATTTTATTTATTTCTTTTCAAAGTTAACTTAAAATCTACATTTTTTTTATACTATTCATACGGGCGTAAAATGGAAATAATTTACTTTTTGGAACGATTATAACGAAAAATATAGAATATAATTACTTGATTTTAGTGTAGATTGATCAAATTAAATAATAAAACACACAGTTGATTACTGATTTTACTTTTTAAAAATTCTACACTATTCTTGCACGTTCAGTTACAAAGGAATGACAAAAATTAATAATATATATATATATATATATATATATATATATATATATATATATATATATATATATATATATAAATCAACGAAGTAAATAACTAAATATTTTTCCATACTCTTCAAAGAAAATAATATGTTATACATATTTTTACTAAGTGAAGTTTACTACTAGCGAGAATTTAAAACCTGTCGTTCTTGTCAGCAAAGAAGTGTTTATTTACCCTACGATCCTAGACAATATAATTGTTTTGTATACTGAAATAACATTACTGTATTTGAAGAACAATGGGATTATCTCGGAAGAATGCAGTAGCGCAATTTAGTTTGAACTTTAGTTACTTACAGACGTACAACACATTGTTTAAGATTGTTTACGTACTCGTTAAGAATTTTATTCGAAAATTATCACCGTATTTTGTTTACGACAGGAAATTCAGTGATTATGCAGGATTAAGTTTATTATATTAATAGCGTACTGTGGCTGTCAAGACAATTGTACTAAAAAGTGCGAATTTGCCTTTTCCTCTCATCCATTTTGATTTGACTTGATTGCTGTGAAGACGAATTATATGCGAAAATAAAAAGAATGTATGCTTATTATTATAATGGAGTTATGGAGTTTAAGATATGTGAACTTGAGCATTTAAATGATCTGGATGATACTGGGCTACATAATTTTCAATCCTCAACTTAAAATGGGGATGAATTGAAATTTTAAGGAGCTAAAAAAGAAATGCTTCAAAAATTTATAATGATTTTTTGAAAATTGAATTTTTATAAATTCACATAGCAAAGTTAATTGAAATTTCGACTTAAAGTATCATAAAAATACTGATTTTCATTATGATCTAATATTTTTTATTTAACATGGGCAGCGATTGGACGTTCTTAAAATTATATTATCTAGAAAACAGAAATTTTGAACACAACAAACATTTTTTTGAGTGTAGAATATTTGGATTTCACGCCAAGCTTTAAAATAAATGTTATCTCGCATTATTTGGAAATGTAGACATTCTTAAGCAATCTGTTGCATATTTATTTTTAAATTACGTGAAATACCAAACAATATTAACAGTATATTGACAAGCGAGAAGTTTTTATCTCGAAAACATTACAGGTATGGCAAATTTGTCGAGAATCGGTCGTATGTAGCGCATTAAACGAAGTATATTAGCTCGCATTAAACAGCATTAAGATAACCTAATAGGCTTTAAGAATCCTCAACATACATTAACGTAAGTAAATTTCGAGATAACGATAATTTTCCTTTTTACAGTTTTTAAATGTCAATAAATAAGTCCTTATTCTCGTGAAGGGCCATGTTAACATTACGAATCATTTTTACACCAACTATTTATTTATTTATTTACACTACCCTATGTGATCAGAGTCCCTATTGTTAGGCAGGAAAAAGAACAGTGTTATTTATAATATTACATACATAATACAGATAGTACAATAAGTATAACTGTTAAAAATAACCTTAAATTTAATGTCCCTTCTACATTAAATTTAATGATTTGTCCCAAAAATCGTGATTAAATTACATTTACTTTGAGTTTAAAGCAATTCAAATATCAGTTTGTTGATTAAATGGCATCTTAAATTTCATTAAAGTAACCGAAAAGATATTTCAGCTTTTGTACATAAAAATTAATTCACATATACCCTAATACTAAAGGAATTTACATTCTTATTCAATATATATTGCATAAGATTCCGGGAGATGGCGCAACTTGTATTAAACTTTTTGTTTAGTATGATATAAGTTGCTTAAAGGACTCAATTTTCTTATGGTGAGGTGGTGTACATGTCTGCCCCATACTGACGGGAATCAATGTGTTCGAAACCGGTCTAGATGGCGGACACTACCTATGGGAAAAATGTCCGCCTTTTCCCGATAGTTTCAGAATTTTTTGAACTCATATTAATGCTGATGCATTAAATATGAGATAACACATCTCAAATTCATTGGACACTAGCAGTATATTTAATGTACATTGTCTCCTTTAAAGGTAATAAAGGAAATTTTTCAAATTCCATCTCAAATACAAACTCTGGTGTCGCTACGGTGGTGATGTATTTGTAATATGGCGTCATGGCAAACAACAGCTCAACTGCTTCCATGAGTTTCTTAATTCTATCCACACAAAGATACAGTTTGCTCTGAAACTTGACGAAAATAATCAGCTTCCATTTCTAGACGTCCTCGCAACCAAAACAATGATGGAGATCTGAGACACAGAGTATATCGAAAATCAATTCTAACCTGAACTCACCTGAATGCTGATTCTCACCATAACCCCTCACAAATACAGGGCGTAGCCAATACCTCAATATCAAGATCCCTTCGCCTAACTGATAACCAGGGAAAAGAAAAAAACTGTGGCACATAAAAAGGGCCCTCAAACAAAACAACTACAAGACACCAACCATAAATAAGGCAATGAAATTGCAACAAAAAGCAACGCAAAAAATAAGGCCACCTGCCGAGGATAGACAAATCACCGTACTTTCTAACATAAAAGGCACAACAGACAGAATCGGTAGATTCCTCCGGAAACATAACATATCCACAGCCTACAAACCACATAAAACAATAGGCTCTTCTTTAAGAAATCCAAAAGACAAAATGAATCTAGAAAATCAAGACGTATATAAAATCGCATGTGGCACCTGCAATAAAACATACATAGGCCAAACCAACATAAGAATATCAGCTAGACTAGAAGAACATAAACTCAGTATAAGGAACAAATAGACAACATCGGCACTTTTTCAACACCAGCATGAAACAGGGCACAAAATTGATTTTGACACCTGCCAATAAGTCGCTAATATAATGCACTAGAAGGCAAGATTGATTCGTGAATCTATCGAAATTGAAAAGAATGGCACTCTAAATAAGAGAAACTTAATCTTTTAATCTTCTTTCTACTTGGAAAACTCTCTTTAAGAGGGACTATTGTATTGACATGCATGCCATGCTTCAACTGATACCAGTGGGCTGGGCGGGCAGGCGGAGCGTCAACCAACCATTACTATCTGCGACCACATAAAAAGCACGCTGCACCTCAAAATTTTTTTCAGTTGATCTACAACCAGCAAGCACAGAAGATGCCAAATGAGAGTTTGGCGAAACGTCATTATACCAAGACACAATAAAGTTATGAAGCTTTAAATGTTGGCGAAGTGCTACAGGTAGCCACCTCGGCAACATACATGGAAACTGTTCTTAATTTCTCATCCTAGAAACATCAAAGTATCAAATTTAATGCAAATCAAGCCATTAAGACTAGATCCCCAAACTTTTTAGAGACATCCTGTAAGAATAGATATAAGAAACTTGGAAACTAATAAAACAAACTTAATTAAATATTTTCTGATTTCTAAGTTAATATTTTTCAAGCAAAAAAAGAACAAGAAATAATAAAATAAAACAATTTACCGTCTAAATTATTAAATATTTCTTAAAGAGCGAAATCCTGAGGCCACAGTTGTTAAGCCTGAGCTTGCAGGGAATGCACACTAATGTGCTTTCGCTGTCCTGCTATCACCCGATACAGATATCGCTGCTAATCTAGTTACGGCCTGCGAAACCACCAGACTTATATCCAATTGGTATGGGAGAAGAGTTCCTTATACACATTTTTGTTTTGTTAAAATAGCAAGTAAAATACATTGTATGATTAAAATTAATTTACAATATCAAAACAAGAGAGTTGGCAAGAATTATGCCATAAAAATAATGAATACAATATATCTGCTTGGAGCAGGCATCTATATATATATATATATATATATATATATATATATATATATATATATATATATATATATATATATATATATATATATATATATATAAATGCAAACTTCTCTCCATCATATCCTTTCTGTGTTAGAGGTTGCACAGTTAGAATAAATTGTTATAGAATGCAATTTATCCCATTCCACCACCATCGAGATGATGGCCTACCTGTACCAACATGCCGAGAAGAAAGTCAAAACTTACCCTCCCCGCCACAGTGATACGGCAGAGGTACATGTTTCGTCTCTATTAGGCTCATCAGGGTGCTGACATGTACCTGGCTGTGCAAAAGGATAGATCGGAAGGAAGTATGCAAATACTGAGCGCGGCTTCGCCGACCTCCCGCCGGATGGCGCATATGTGTTTATGCGGCTCTCACGGATTCCTCCGTGTGAGATGCAAGGGCCATATTAACATTACGAATCGTTTTTACACCAACTATTTATTTATTTATTTACACTACCCTTCATGATTAGAGTCCCTATTGTTAGGCAGGAAAAAGAACAATGTTACACACATAATACATATACAACAACAGTACAATAAGTATAACTGTTAAAAATTACCTTAAATTTAATGAAAATTTAATGTCCCTTCTATATTAAATTTAATGATTTTGTACCAAAAATCGTGAATAAATTACATTTACTTTGACTTTAAAGCAATTCAAATATCAGTTTGTTGATTAAATGGTATCTTAAATTTCATTAAAGTAATATACCCTAATACTAAAGGAATTTACATTCTTATTCAATATATCTTACATGAGATTCCAGAAGATGGCGCAACTTGTATTAAACTTTTTGTTTAATATGATATAAGTTGCTTAAAGGACTCAATTTTCTTATGGTGAGGTGGTGTACATGTCCATAATGGCGGGAATCAATGTGTTCGAAACCGGTCTATGAAGTCAAATGCGAACAGTAAATGCAAACTTCTCTCCAACATATCCTTTCATTCATATACGGAGCTGCATATAGTTGTACATTTGCTGAATGTGATTTCAGCACTACAACGGCATAATGTGGATATATCCACTGCTATTGCATCTCACACGGAGGAATCCATGAAAGCCGCATAAACATATATACGCCATCCGGCGGGAGGTCAGCGAAGCCGCGTTTAGTATTTGCATACTTCCTTTGATCTGTCCTTTTCCACAGCCAGGTGCATGTCGGTACCCTAATGAGTCTAATAGAGACGAAACATGTACCTCTGCCGTATCACTGCGGCGGGGAGGGTAAGTTTTGACTTTCTTCTCGGTATGGTGGTACAGGTAGGCCATCATCTGTGCAACCTCTAACACAGAAATGATATGATGGAGAGAAGTTTGCATTTACTGTTCGCATTTGACTTCATTCATATACGGAGCTGCATATAGTTGTACGTTTGCTGAATGTGATTTCAGCACTACAACGGCATAATGTGGATATATCCACTGCTATTGCATCTCACATGGAGGAATCCGTGAAAGCCGCATAAACATATATATATATATATATATATATATATATATATATATATATATATATATATATATATATATATATATATATATATATATATATATATATATATATATATATATATATATATATGTTGTTGCGTAGTGTTTCACGGATGGGAAGATGTGATTCAGTATTAAACCCAACCAACGAACGGATGTATTCCCGGATTAATACTGAATCATATATATATATATATATATATATATATATATATATATATATATATATATATATATATAAACTATATTTCTTAACCAACAAAAAGTAATCTTATACTCTAATATTTAATATATTTTAAGAACAAAACTGGTTAAAAAATTTGTGAATTGTAGGTTGAAGCAGTACTTCATTTGCTTCCCTCGTCGAGCCGTCACTGATTCATAGCTATTATGAGGTATTTTTCTGACTCATAAATATAACAATGCAGTTCATGTTAATGCTAAAAGTTAAAAAAATCTTACAAGCGTCTTACAAAGAGCCATTTATCTTATGATATGACACCGGTAAAGAATGGGAATTATTTATTTGTTAAGATAGGGCGGGCATTACCATTATTTTTTAGAAATATCAAATACGGCGTTTATAAAAATTGTAGTAAAATGTGATTTGCAGGGTAAACTTTGACAAGTAATAGTTTGATATATCACAGAAATTTAAATTTACATATATGTGTTTATATTTTCTAATTTACAGGCCTCGTAAGTTGAGAAATATAAACTATTCTAATAGAAAGGTAAAATTTGTTTGTTTGTTGTAATCTTCGAAATTAGAGAATTGATTTTGAGAACTCCAATGTTATTTTATCTATGTCTCGCTGTGAGGTTATCTTTTTTTAGTATTACTTGAAAGGTAGCAATTTGAAATAGACAACCATAATAATCTCCTGAAATTATCAGTAATTTTAAATGCACTTGCAATAGAACCACCAAAAATGTATCAACAACCATTAATATTTTTATACAATTATATTAGAGAAACTTAACTCTCAACCAACTGAAAAAACCTTATACTATAAGGACAAACGTGCTCTGTTCTAACACAGAGACAAACCACCAAAAATGTGTCAACAACCATTAATATTTTTATACAATTATATTAGAGAAACTTAGCTCTCAACCAACTGAAAAAACCTTATACTATAAGGACAAACGTGCTCTGTTCTAACACAGAGACAAAGCACATCTCAGATTGCAAGAATACCCGGAAAGGGTGGAAACCTTTCCTATGATAGTGCACCGCCATCTGTAGACCCGGTTTCGAACTTGTTAGTTCTCGTCAGTACAGAATAGGCCAGCGCACTTCAGCATCGGAAAAGTAAATCCTTTAAGCAACTTATATTAGACAAAATATAAAATCTAATACAAGCTGCGCCATCTCCCAGCATTCCACGCAATCTGAATATAAAATCTCGTAGAGATCTGTATATATAAACCAAAAGGGGATAATATACTTGCAGTTGGGTGTATAAAAATACAATTATATAAGAGAAAATTAACTCACAACCAACTGAAAAAACCTTATACTATAAGGACAAACGTGCTCTGTTCTAACACAGTTAGAGACAAAGCACTATCTCAGATTGCAAGAATATCAGGAAAGGGTGGAAGCCTTTCCTATGGTAGTGCACCGCCATCTGTAGACCGGTTTCGAACTTGTTAGTTCTCGTCAGTACAGAATAGGCTAGCGCACTTCAGAATCGGAAAAGTAAATCCTTTACGTAACTTATATTATTATTATTTACAAGCCAGACGGCTTCGCACTCCCTCCAGGGATTATTCACTCATACCAGGCACACAAAGGTACCAGAAGTATGAAGCTCTGTGGGAACCCTTTCCATGTTATCGGGTCCTAGGTGACGTGGTCTGCTGTATTACCCATGAATTTTCGGACGGTTCGCGCGGTTGCTAGGAGAGTTGCTTTCTGCATCGGTTTATACAGATGCTCACTAAGACCCAGTCCCTTGATGTTCTGCAGGAGGTTCTTCGGTATCACTCCAGTTGTTGAGAGTATTATGGGAATCGTTTGGACGCTGTTCATTGCCCATTGTCTTAGGATTTGCACCTCCAGATCTCTGTATTTGGCAATCTTCTCGTTGTATTTTGGTCTTAGGTTGTTGTTGTTAGGTACAGCGATGTCGATTAGTGTAGTTCGCCTAGAAATTTTATCTATTAGTATAATATCTGGTCTATTATGAGCAACTGTTTGATCCGTCAGAACCGTTCGGTCCCAATATAACTTGAACTGGTTGTTCTCAAGAATAGGCTCCGGATTGTACTTGTAATAAGGCACTTTTCCTACCTGTAATAGGTTCAATTTTTCTGCTAACTCTTGGTGGAGTATCTTAGCGGCTGAGTCGTGTCTTTCCTTATACTCGGTTGCGGCAAACGCTTGGCATCCTCCAGTTATGTGCTGGACTGTCTCCGATGTTCGACAGCCATATCTGCACTGGTCATTCTCTATTGAGGGATCTCTAATGATGAACTTCCGATAGTTCTTCGTCGGAATAACCTGGTCTTGGATAGCTAACAAGAAGCCCTCCGTTTCTGGAAACATCTGTCCTGAAATCAACCAGTAGTTCGACGCTGAGTTGTCGACATTGTCCTGATTGACCTCATTTGGATGCCGTCCATGAAGTGGCTTCCGTAGCCAGGTTTGTAACTTCTCTTGGTCTGTTTGGTGGTGAGAAGTAATATCTTGTTCCCTCAACTGTAGCGGTGTTGAATCGTCTGCCTCGCATATTGCTCGATGTAGTGTGGAAGAGTCCGCCAACCTGTGGAAATATGAACGTAAGTTTATTATTTGTTGGTCGAGCTGCTTACCAATATCCACCAATCCTCTTCCTCCTTGGTGTCTTGGAAGCATTGTACGTTCAATAGCACTCCGAGGATGATGTTTTTGTGCTTTTGTTAGGAGTGTCCTTATTTTTCTTTGCAGGTTTTGGATGTCCGTCCTGCTCCACTTTACAATTCCAAAAGAGTAGCTCAGCGCAGAGCAAACATACGTGTTGAGCGCCTTAAACAAATTTCTACTATTTAAATTAGTTCTTAATACCCGCCTTACCCTCCTGACAAATTCGGCTGTCAATTCGGCCTTCATAGTGCCATGATCAATTCTTTTAGCCTGTTTCATACCTAGATATTTGTATGTTTGGTCTGCTTCCATTGCAGCGATAGTTTCACCGTTCTTCATTTCAAAAGCCCCCGGTTGTATCTTCCCTTTAACGATGTTCAAAATACGGCACTTCCCAAGTCCAAATTGCATTCCGATATCCCCGGAGAACTCCTCTACAATTTTAAGCATTTGTTCCAGCTGGCTTCTGGTAGCAGCCATCAGTTTAAGATCATCCATGTATAGAAGATGATTCACTCTGACTATCTCTTCGTTGTTGTTTCTAACACTAAAGCCGTGTCTGGTGGAGTTCAAACGGCGTGATAATGGGTTCATTGCAAGGCAGAACCACAATGGGCTAAGTGAATCGCCTTGAAATATTCCTCTTCGTATCGGAATGGTGTTAGTTTCGATGGTGTCACTGGATGGCACTTGCAATTGGATCCTAGTTCTCCAGGTTGACATGATGCGTTCTAAAAAGGAAACAAAATTATTGTCGACCCTGTACATTCTTAATATAGTTTTGAGCCACTCATGTGGTACTGAGTCGAAGGCCTTCTTATAATCCACGTAGGCAGCAAAGAGGTTTCTTCGGTTGGTACAGGCTTGGTTACATATGACAGAGTCAACAATCAATTGTTCCTTGCATCCCATTGCTCCCCTCGTGCATCCTTTCTGTTGAGTTGCAATGATGTTATTTTGCTCACAATGTGCATAGATGCGTTGGGTCAAGCAGGAGGTGATCACCTTATACAGTGTGGGTAGGCAGGTGATTGGCCTATACTTAGCTGGGTCCTGTGTGTTGTGTTGGTCCTTTGGTAGGAGGTACGTAATACCTTCGGTCAAGAACAATGGCATTTTTGCTGGGTTAAGAAAAACATCATTAATAAGATTAGCCAGCTGACGGTGCATACACCAGAACTTTTTGAGCCAGTAGTTCTGGATCCCGTCGAGACCTGGAGCTTTCCAGTTATGGGATTCCTTGATTATTCTTGAAATTTCCTCGGTGGTAAATGGCTCAAACTGCATCTGGCTGTATTCTTGGCAGATTTGGTGTTCTTCATTGATCCAGCCAGCTGCGATGTTACAATCGGCTGGTGTGGAAAGTTGGTTTCCCCAGAACTCTTCTACCTGCTCTCTATTGGGATATCTATTATCTGCTATATTAGGTGGAGAGTTTAGCTTACGGTAGAAAGTCCTTTCTGATCGTTGGAAGAGCGCATTGTCTCGTTTTCGATTATTGCTGGTCTTGTACCTCTTTAGCCGTCCTGCAATAACAGAGAGCTTCTGTTTCAGCGAGTCAAGGCATTGCTGAGCAGTGACATTCGCTGGATCTTGTTGCGAATGATATCGGACACGACTCATGATTTCTTCAACTCGCCTTTGCAGTCGACTAGTTCTTGTGCCCCTGATGTACTCCGTCAGCTGTCCTATATCTATTCGAAGACTTTCTATTTTCTTGTTTAGTCGTCTTTCCCATGGTGGTATGTTGGGTTCTGTCCTTGCTGATCGACGCTCTGTTGTAACTTTAATTTCTAGAGCTCTAGCTATAGCAGTCGCGGCACAGTAGATGGTCATATGTAAGGACTCCAGAGTGTAGGCATCTGAAACATAAGCTGGTAAAATCCGATTGTTCATGATGTCTAACATGGCACCCAGTTTTTGGATGAATTAATTTTTGGCAGTGCCGGTCTTCTTAACGGATTGCTTCCATCATACTCCAACACCGCAGCACTCATTTCCGTTGACAATTTCTGATAAAAGGGTTCAGTGTTGTCCTGTTGGGCTTCGTCATTTAGCTGTTCCTGTTGTTCTTGGACCTCAGGTTCCGGTTGTGGCTCAGGTTCAGCAATCGGATTGTTGTTATTGTCAGTGCCTCTGATCTCACGTTCAATTTCCTCTTTGATGATATTAAGCCGAGCTTCAGGAATTAGGCTGTTTCGGAGAATAACTCTATATTGGTCAGCTATTCTCTGCTGGGACACTTGCATGTGTGGGTACTCCCTGCAAAATTCGGCATGTAGTTGTTGTCTGTAGCCGATCATTTCTCGTCCCAGTTGAGTCACCCTATAAAAAATGCGCATTATTGTCTCGTTCATGGACACAGTCCATTTCATGCGCTGTCTTGGTCGTCCCGCTTGAGTAAGAGTTGGTTGGGGTTCCCGCACAGCATCTTCGGCGGGTAGAGCTCTTGGAGTTATCTGACCCTCATGTTGATGTAGTTGTTGTTGCCCGTCCACAGCGATGTCAGCTCTCATGTCGTTGTCTGGTTGTTCTTGAGTCTCTGGGTCTGGCTGTGGCGCAGGTTCTGGGGTTTGTTCATTGTTATCATCGGTACTTCTTCTCTCTCGTTCTATTTCCGCTTTGATGATGTTAAGTCGCGCTTCTGAGATTAGTTGATTTCGGAGAATAGCTCTGTATTGATCTGCTATTCTCTGTTGTGACACTTGTAGGTGTGGATATTTCCTACAAAATTCGGTATGAAGCTGTTGTCTATAGCCGATCGTTTCTCGTCCTAGTTCAGTCACCCTATAAAAAATGCGCATTACTGTTTCATTCATGGATGTTGTCCATTTCATGCGCTGTCTCGGAAGTCCCGCCTGAGTGAGCGCTGGCTGAGGTTCCTGCGCAGCACCTTCGGAGGGTGGAGGTCTCGTTGTTGTTTGGCTCCCATGCTGTTGTTGGGCTGTAGCTTCTTGTGCGACAGGGGTTCGCCTCCTTAACACTCTGCCACTTGAAGTTTGTGATGTCGAAATGTTGCTCCCCCCAGAATCCATGGAGCAGACCGCTTCTGCGGTGTGGGATTGTGGACCATGGGTCCTACCCACCTGGGGTACATTATGTTTTGCAGTCGACATTTCATTATTTAAAAGTTCTCCCCATTTAATCGCCTCCTACGATTGGTTGAGGGAAACCCTGGATCTATTCGTTGCCGGGTCCAGTCGGAAAGCTGAAAGAAAGTGGCTCCTAAGGAATTATGTAGGAATTGAGTGTAAGTGGGTCAGGGCAGAGGAAGGTTTAAAAGGTAAAGAAAGGAAATGGTTAAAGGTCAGCGGATAACTGGCGTTGCTGGCTGTACTGTCCACGCATTACAGTAGCGACAAGTATACTGCTGGGTGCAGCACACTGCCGGCCAGACATTTATTATTATCTATTAATATTTTTCCTTTAGTCTTAATTGTTCCTAAAATAACGAGATACTAAATACTATTTCGAATATTTTTGTACACATTGTAATGTTTTGTATATTATTAGGAAATTAAAATCAATAAAGAAAAATTACGTTGGTATATCGATTCGTGACAAACGCCCGAGAAATCAGATAAAATAACACGGTAGGCAGAATAGTTAAATTTACGAATATGAAAAGATCAACATGCTGAATGTAAATTGTTCTTAATTGATTACATATATCTATTTAATTACACTCGTGAATACCGATAACTGCCACCGATGTGTCAATTGCACTTAGTTCTATCCTGATTTATTGGAAGCATTTGTCTAATGCCGTTATGGTGCAGATAAAAGAGGTATTTTTCGCTGAGTTTGGCATTTAATACAGCTGTAAGATTATATATTACGTATACAAAATTTGCTCAGTTTTCTCTTGACGATAGTAACAATACTGCCCTAATACAGAAAGGCATTTAGAAAGATGTACTGATATTTGTAATACTTCAGCATTTCGTTTACTTTTCTTTAACTATAATTACTATATACAGATATATTTTGAGCAAAAATCAAGGAGCTACTCTTTTTCATCATTCTGTAGATTTTTTAGTGCATTATTTAACATAGTTTAGGAAAAGTGCCGTTATTTTTTGATCAAAAGAACTTGTTATATCTTCCGAAAATTCTGGAGACAACAACAGGCGGTAAAGTCAGTAACTCTCCCAAATATTGACAAAATCTTCATTCTATAAAAAATTACTATAACAATCTTGGTATTTTTCCACGTTTATATTATTTTGAAAAAAAAAATATAAAGGTTTTAACCATAATTTTGTTTTAACATAAAACTCGCATGACGTGAATTTTATGTTAATGATTATATATATATATATATATATATATATATATATATATATATATATATATATATATATATATATATATATATATATCCGTTCTACGCCTTCCGATTCCCAGTCTCCAATGTTTTCGGTCTTCCCAATCCCCTCTGTTCTTTGGACATGGCTCGGTTAATGCCCTTAATCTAGGTAACTTTTGGTCTTTTTATTTTTTCATTTGGTGTACATTTTAGAATTTGCTTTGATAGACGTTCGTCCGTCATTCTCTCCACATGTCCATACCATACCAGCTAACGTTGTTCGATTTCTTTACGCCCATAATCTCTCTAATTCTCTCGTTGATTATCCGTTCGATCCTTGACTTTCCGGAAGATCTTCGCGAAAAGTCTATTTCAAGAGCCAGCAGTTTACATTCTAAAGTTTAATTGATCTGCCATGTTTCACATCCATACAATACATCGCTTTTAAATATTGCATTGTATAAAAGATGTTTCCTATCCTTGAAGATGTTTGTTGACCATAATAGTGAGTTTAGGCAACCGATAGCTTTTTTCCTTTGAGTTATTCGCTCCAATATTTCTTCTTCAGTTCGTCCACTTTGATCTTTGTTCCAAGGTAGGTATAATCAGAACAAGATTTTACTATGATATTGTTATCTACTTCCAAATCCGTTTCTTCTCTACCGATACACATATATTTAGTTTTACTGCAGTTGACAGTTAATCCCCACTATGCGTATTATTTAAATAGTTTCCTCGTCATAAATTCGAGGTCTTTTTTATCTTGGGTCACTACCACTTGGTCATCTGCAAAATGAAGCGTATATAAATGGGTGTCATTATTTAATTCTATTCCCATTCCACTGCATGATCTTCTCCAATTCTTTAAAGCCTCATTGAGGTAGATTTTAAAGAGAGTTGCTGATAGACAACATCCCTGGCGAAGGCCTTTGGTAACATGAAAGCTTTCTGATAAGTTATTGCCGATCTTAATTCTGGAGAATGCTTGGTCGTATAGCTGTTTGATGGCTTGGATCGCTGTATTGTTAATTGGAGACTTCTCTATCACGTGCCATAATTTTTGGATTGGCACCGTATCAAATGCTTTTGTGAGGTCAACAAAAAGCAGATGAACCTCTCTATTTCTTGCCACCTTCTTTTCATTAAGTTGGGTTAAACTAAATATATGATCTACGCACGATCGGCCAGCTCTAAAACCTGCTTGTTCTTCAATTTCTTGGGGGCCATATTCTGTTTCTACGATGTTTCTAAGCAGTTTTCCGTATACTTTATTCATTGTACTGGTTACAGTTATACATCTATAGTTTAAGCATTCGTCGCGTCTTCCTTTTTTGTGGATTGGTGTTATCCAGCCTTTTTTCCAAAAAGGGCACAAAAGTGGTATACGAAAATGTGGGAAATCTCCCGAATATGAAAAAAAAAACACTTCAAGTTCCTATAAACTTTTTTCGTATAGGCCTCCTCTTCGAAGATATGGGCTCCCAAACAGTTGCAATGAAATCAAGTTCTTGACACATAATTATTGAACCACCAGGTATATTTTAATTTTTTTTTAATATGATGTATACCAAATAAGACCCTTCAAATTACTATCCAACAAAGTGTTGTGAATTACTCACAGCTGCAGAGGCGGACTAGCTGTGACACTCACGAGCCCATTTTTTTTACGTTCTATATGATAAGAACTTTGGACAACGTTTTTTACATACCTTCAACTATTGACTAAAAATTAAGTATTCTTCATTCATGTTGCTAATCCTAACCATTTTCGAGAAAATGTCATTTTATTTACACTGTTAGTCCCCTAACTTCTGTCGAGTTGAATATGAAAAAGACGAAAACGTGATTCTCCGTGGAAGATCCTCCCTACTATCAACCGAACTAGAATACACTAAGGTTTTGAGGTGTTCCCAGAGATTAAAATCCAAGAACCTTAGGTAGGGAGATCGAGGAGGCCAGGCAATAGGTCCTCCTCTACCTATCCAATGGTTTGGTTTGACGTTATTCAGGTGCTCCCACACAGCAACGCTGAAATAAGGTGGTGCCTCATTGTGAATGTAGTACATGTTTCGGCGAGTTTCAAATGGTATGTGTTGTACTAAATCGTAAGCATTCTGGAGGAGCTCCAAATAAAGTTCTTCATTTAGTCTTACCGGCAATACGAATGGTCCAATGAAAGAATTGCCAATGATTCCTGCCCAGACATTAAGTGATTTGAACTGATGTTGATGATGCGAAACAATAGTTGCATATGAGAATTTTTATCAGTCCATACATGTGAGTTGTGGAAATTTATGTTACAATTTTTGGTAAACCCTGCTTCATCAGTGGTCTGTGATCCGTGCTGATGCATGTTACATCATTTCATTGCAAACTGCGTTCTACGAGAAAAATCTTCAGGAATCAGTTCATGTACTTTTTCAAATGATATGGATATAACAGCTGTTCTTGAAGAACTTCATGTACTCTTGTTTTCGACGTATTAAACTGCGCTGATAATTTTTAAATGCTCGTTGAAGGAGTGCCATCTACAATATTTAAAACTTTCGTGCCCGATTAGAAGAGTATCGTAACCGCCAAGGACGTCATCTAGACTATTTGATTTTCAAACATTAAAATTACTTTTAATTAACTTTATATTGTAGAAAATTAAAAGCCTTTAAATATAATAGTTTTGTTTTCCTTCAATTTTCAAAAATAATTCTCTTTCTTGGGCCGCCTTGTACAAATTTCACTTCGTGATGTGTAATCAGTATTTAAAAGCTACATAAAATTAAAAGATTAAAAATGAAATTTAACATTCTTGTTTGCCAATGAAAAACATCTTAAGATTAGGGAAAATAAAAAGTACTTTCACGTACAACAAATTATTTAGAAGGGCTAACCATTTAAAAATAACTAACAAACATTTTTTTGTAACTTTATAAATATCGATTATAATAATCCTTTAAATAACAATTAAAAGATGGACAAGAATATTTTATATAGAAGGCGTGTCAGAAAAATATCTTGCAATAATTCTTGTTTGTCAGATCTACAATGAGGATAAGAGAAAATATTTATAATTCTGTCAAGATTGGCGATAATAATTTGTTAAATGTATTACATTAACACATATGTGCATAATTCATATACCATATGTTTTTAAAATATATATAGTACTTTTTATAAATCTTATAACAAATGAAAAAATGTTAGTTTTTGTTGAAAATTGATGCATAGAAAAATTACTTTTAACCGCCTTCAAAATATTTTGCCAGGAATGAGACTATATGGGGGTTTTTAATATTTTGTAGAGAGTCTAGGTAAGAATATTTTCAATCGAATTACCCACGAAATGAGGTGATTTTGACATTTAGTATTTCTATCTATCAGCCGGTGAGAAGATGTTCAGAATAATGATGATAAGTCATGGTTTTTTAAGCTTCAATTTTTTTTTTTAGCAAATTTTTTTTTGAACAATTAAGGTGTGAAAAACAGTTTCTTTGAGTTGTAGAAGAAGCTATTGCTTTTTAGAAAAAAAGTTCTAAATAAAACAGATTTATTTTTTCATTAGTTATTGCAAAAAACTTGCTAAAATGGCTGTTTTTCATGTGTTAATAAACAATAGGAAAGCATATTGCATCTACTTCATACTTTAGCACAAAAAGCCTCTTGCGACATAAAATTAAGCATGCAAAATTTCAAGTAAAAATATTCAGTAGTTTTTTTCACAGTAAAGGTCTTCTAAAATAAATTAAGTTCTCTCCATAATGGCAACCAAAGACCCTCTATTCCTCTTGCACATGCACTTGACATGAAGGAAACATACGAAAGTATGTCACTTGTTCTAAATGCAATAAGCTATGATACATATAAGGTCTGTGTAAGACCGGTACTGACCTACGGCGCAGAAACAAGAAATGAAACAACAAAGACAAAACAAATTTTGAGAACCACAGAAATGAAAACGCTGAGAATGATCACGGGAACAAGTTTAAGAGATAGAATAAGAAACGCAAAAATACGCGAGGACAGCGGAGTGGGGGATGTTGTGAAGTGGATTCGAAACCGTCGTAGGCAGTGGAGAGATCACGTGGAACGAATGGACGATGACAGACTAGCAAAAACCGTGATGAGAGAGAAACCAAACACCAAACGGCCGTCTGGACGGCCCCCCAAAAGATGGAGAGACAGCTGGATTTCGACCTCAAACGAGGATCGATGAGGCATTGTGTAGATAACAGAACTTGGTTCTACCTAGAAGAAGACATATAAATGCCAAATATGTGGTGACCTAAAAGTTATAAGACTATCACTAGGGTTTCAGGGTGGATTTACGGAGTATTGCTGACATTATAATATCAGTTTCATTTTTTTTTTTTGGTGTTTGTTGACAAGTGTTATTTATGGAAGTATGAAAAAAATGTTTATTTATTTTACGACGGAAACTGATTCTTTACAAAAAAATCTTGCTTGTGGTAAAAACTAATGAGCATTTAACAAATACAAATAATTACCTAAAACCACTATTATTTTTCTAAATTTAAATCCTAAGATATATATTTCGTTTGATACCAGTGGTTTCTACAAGTGTACTTCTTTTTAGATAAAAAGCCAAACGCAAGTTTTCCCTATTATATTCGCTCCCCGAATTTCATTTTAGGGAGAAATAAAGGAATATCTTTGTTCATTTATTAATCATTTTTTTAAATCCAAAATCTTTCGATATTATTCAGAAATGAAAAGATTTTAATATACCAGAGCATTTATTTATTTCACACGTCTTTCAGATTCTTCTATAACATTATTATTGGGCCCACCCACTTTAAAGACTAATTGAAACTCAAAAGAATAAAATATACTCTAAAGAAACCAAGATAACTTCAAGAAATGACGCTAAAAATTAAAAAATAAAATAATAATTGTGGATGTATTTATGTAAGTTGAACTTTTTTATATCGGCGCCAAACCTAAAATTTATACGAAATATCAGCAAACTATTCAAACACACTTTTTAGTAAGGCAAATAGGAATAGAACATAAATCAGGTTATGTAACAATTTAATAATAATAAAGGGTTTTTCGTTTTTATTATGATTGTTACGCGCCAAATATCGATAGCTGAGAGAGGGGAGAGGTGAGAGAACGTTTCATAGGATTATAGCGCACATTTTGTGCGACATCTGTACAAAACACATTTCAATTTAACGACTATGAGAAATGTGCCATGTGCGAATTTAATCGAGCATCAAGTACGCAAGTTTGAAGAAAATGTATACATAATGCTAGATAAATCATCTGGATCCAAAAGGACATCAAGAACGAACAGGAATGTTGACCGCGTTTACCAGTCTGTTAAAGACGATCGACAACCGTCTCTAGTGCTCCTTGCAGCTTCTCTAAATTTGCATAGATCCATCATACATAGCAATATTCGCAAAGATTTACGCTTCCACTCCTACAAAATTGTTTTTGTTCAGGAAATGAAGCCCAGTGATCCAGTTAAAAGACTTGAATTCTACAAGACAATGAAAAACCGTTTTATGAGCTTCAATAACATATGGTTTTCTGATGAATCGAATTTCCTCATCATCAGCCACGTGAACAAGTAAAACTGCAGATATTGGGCTTGTGAGAATCCGCTGGAACTGCATCAAAAATCTCTACACTCTCCTAAGGTTGTCATTTGGGCTGCCATATCAAGCCAAAGAATAATCGGTCCTTTTTTTGAGAATAATCATAGTCACACTCAGATTGTTAATTTCAATCATTATTGCCATATAATCCTGACATTTTTGGTTCCAGAATTGGAAAACCAAATTGCCAGCAATTAAACAAGTCTGAATTAATTCTAATGTTATATTTTTTAAGAATCAAAAATGAAAAACATTCTGAGACACTTTTTATGTACAAAATATCTAGAATTAATTTAAAAACAACCCTTTCAACTACTTCGGCTCCGATCTCAGAAGTAAACAAATAAATAAATAAATCTACGATAAAATATCTTTAAATATTTTTTTTTGCCAGTATTTGCAACACATTTATTAAAAATTATTGAACTAATTAGCTGATGTTTTTAATTTTTCTTAGTTCCTCTTGGTGCACCTCCATAGGTGCATCTAGATATTGAGATTGTAAAAATTATTCCCTGATAACATTAATCTCATACCTACAAACAATGAGATTTGATTTAAATTTATCTTCGTCTCTTAATATTTTATTAGGCGACATACGCCGTAGCCTGCGGCAACATACGTTTAAAATTTAAAGGCAACCAGCGTAATGAGTGGAACAGGAAGAGAAGTATTAGAATTGTTGTGTATATTTAATGCAGTAATTTATGACGTAAATGTAGAAAAAAATCAATCCACTTATATTAACTAAGATAGAACCCAAGTTAACTTTACAGCTATCTTTTAAAATTACAGTGTCTATAGACCTAAGAAAACGCCACGGCAATATGTAGCATGACTGAGTGGAACTCAGCTTGAATTAAAGTTGTTTAGATGGTGCCAGTGACGTAACATTCATTTTTTAATTTATTGTTAGTTGATAAAAAAGTTTACCATTAATAAAACTGCCATTTTCTCTTATTAGTATAGAAAATTAGATATAAAATAGGTATAGTATACAATTACATTTTCTTTTAAATATTTTCGAATTCCTTTTTTGAATTTTTATTAGTAAATTCAAGATTTCTCTCAAAAAATAGCTCTTGGGGGCGAATTCTTTGCCTTCAATGAAAGCTTATTATCATTTTATTTGTCTTCGAGATATTAAATTGAAAAAATCTTGAAAAGCTCTAAGATAGTTCACGGAAGCAATGAGTCCAACTATGTTGAACAACCTATCCTCTAGATCTTCGGGGTATTTTTTCAAACGTTGAATTTCCCAGTTTACTAAGGATTTACTTAAAAAAAACATAAGACCTGCTTTAAACATTATAATAGATATGATAAAAGTAAAATTTTCATGTTTGCTAATCACGAACTGTTACACTTTTTAATATTCCAAATTTTTCGTCTCCTACAGAAATCCTTAACTAGCATTGTTTTAATACGACGGTTTGATAAATATCAGGTCATATTTTAGTGGAAAATAGGCAGATAGTATACTTTTGTTTCTCCATTTATTGAAATCGTAAATAGAAACTTGGAAAAAGCTAATGAACAATATACAAAAATCTCTCAAGAACGTGTCTGACTCAATCAATCATTGAAAACAAAGGACCAACATAAAATAGAAGACGTAAAAGTAATGACAAAAGAAATTTAAATTTTTATACAATATAAACAACACAAAAGTCCAGATCATTTCAAAAGGAGTAATGTAACAGTTAAATAGCTCATCTGGGAAAAATACTCAAACGACATAAAACACGACCCTTATGGAGAACAAAAGAAAATATGGAACATACTAAGAAACAGGAAGAGATCAATAAATGAATACATTCAACCAAACCCACTTTACAGCCAGCAATTTAAGCAGTTGTTTCAATCAACAATCATAAAAATAAAACAAATGACAGACAAAAAGAAACTCCAAAAACACATAACAATATGGAATAGGCAAAACGACCAACAAGCTACTACAATACGGAGGTCAAAATATACCAAACATCAACAATACTAAACAAATAACAGAAAAATATTACCTTTCCAGTCCACAAAAGAGAATCAAGAAGAAAAGCTAAATTATTATCCGAATTAATATCACATCAAAAAGTAAACAAAACTGGCATTTGTGGAGAGCAGCAGGACTTTTGCAATAACTGGCATACCTTCGACAGCATATTTATCCTCTGACAGTTGGTTGAAAAATCTATCGAATACGATGAATCACTATTCATCTGCTTCGTAGACATTCAACCTCATTTAACTGGAACCCACAAGCGAAGAAAACAAAAAGTTAAAACAATTATATTCACAATGCAGGATCTCAACTTCAGTAATAAAAATCGGTTAAGGAAATTCCTTTATCAGTAGGAATAAGACAAAGTTACAGCCTAAGCCCAAGGCTGTCCAACACCATTATGGAAGGTATCATCGTTAGTGACAAAAATATGGATATTGGATATTCAATAGGATGTAATAACAGTCGAATTATATGCTTTGCAGAGGATATAGCCTTGGCTTCAGGCAGCGAGGAATGTCAAGACTTCTTCTTCAGCTCAAACTGACAAAGAGTACGATATAAAGATATCTGGTGAAAAGAAGAAGACGAATATCACAACAATAGAATCAGTCAAGTGTAAATTAATAGTAATAGAAAGAGAATGAACGAAGTAAGTAAAGAAGCCAACAGAGGAGTCAACTAGGAGACGTAATCTGGTGCAACAGATAATTAAGAGTTAACAGCAAAACTGGAATTTATAAAATTCGTTGGTGCCGAAAGAAGAACCGGAACAATAAGGGTAAAACAAATAATGAGAACCACCGAAATGTGAATGATTACTGGAGTCGGCTTAAGAAATAAAGTGAGAAACCAGGGATGACAGTAAAGTGAGGGATGTTATGAAATGGGTCAGAGATCGAGGAAGACATTTGAGAAGTCATTTGGAAAGAATGAATAATGGAAGAGAGGCGTAGATACTAATGAAGGAGAAGCCAAATAATAAACAACCACTGGAAAAAATAGAGACAGCGAGGTGTATAATAGGATATGTCCAAATAAAAGAAGAATAAATGGAAGAACTGTTTACTTAGCTAGCTTTGAAGTCGATTAGCTGACACTTAAAATGGTAATCACGCATCATTGTAGATACAACTACGTCAATAATCAAAAGGATGATTGTCAACAGCATTGCAAAAAGATGCTTGGCAACAGCAATGTCTTGTGTCACCTCATGAACATTTATTAGATGGATCAATCGTCCTACTATTACTTTCGCGAATAACTGTTTTCAAAACGTTTTTAATTCTAATATGTTTAGATATGGTAATAGTTATATAAAAAATTGTGAATTTAATAAGTATTATGATATAGTAAAGTACAATTTGCATTTAAATAAAAATCCATATATTAATTTTATTTATAAATATGATAATCCATTTAAACTAATGAATATTAATAATTAAAACAAATTAATCATGAGAAACATAGTAATTAAAATGGAATTACACCATAAGACAATTATTATTTGATTGTCATTAAGGTGATAAATAATATGTAGAGTGTATTTTTCTTTCGGCGATTTCGTAGAAAAAATTGTTTATTTCTCAACTGAAAATAAACATTGTTAAATATCTTGTACTTTTGTCTGATTTGTTAAAGTTTAGACGTGATTAACCTGAATTTAATTTATGTTCGATACACATGAAATACCATCGACTTCCTGCAGCAACTATTCATCTGTATGGACAGATTTAATTGTTATTCCCATAATTTACAGTTTACATGTAAAGTGTAACCTTACCAACGATTATGATGTTTAAAATCCAATACGTAAAAAATGCATATTGTTGAAAATATGTGCATTTTGCACTACATTCTCAAGAACTTAGAATTTTTTATGGATCTGCATGGATTTTTCTTAAAGACTTGCATTTGATGGCTTATAAAATTTAGTTTATCCAAGAACCTAAATTAAATGACCATATCGTTTTTTAATAAATTAATTCATAAATAGGCAACATTGTTGCATTTGAACAGATGCAGATGCAGTCATTAAGAACCCATTATATCCTTAAAAATCAACTGTTTGATGCAGCTTTTGGTAGGTATACATCATCGAGCTTAATTTTTTAGAAATAAAGCTGTTGCTAAGCTGGTCGCTACGCAGTATTTGCACGTGTTCATATATTTTTTAAACAAATAAAATAAGGAAGTAAACAATATTAAATCGCCAGAACCAGGAAATATACCTGCCGAACTAATAAAATACGACCCTGAAAATCTATAGGAAACTTTAACAAAACATTTCCAAAACTGTATCAACGAAGGCGATATTCCCATTTTGTATATGGTTGCCATTAGGGCTTTATTCCATTCCTCTGGAAGTCGAGAGGATTATAATAATTACAGGGGCACTGCGATTACAAATACAGTTAGCAGAATATATGGTACCTTACCGAAAAATGAACAGGAAGAGAATATAGCGACATGGAAGCTAAAAAGCAGGCGGGATTCAGGACAACCATTACTCATCTTTTTTGCGTCACACAAATTATAGCGAAGAAAATCAGGAAATACATTTTGTGGTCGTAGATCTTAAGAAAGCGTATAATAGTGCCCATAAAACAAATTGTGGGAACCGTTAGAGAATACGAACCTGAACGTCTACCTAATTAAAGTGGTGAAATACACGTACTACAACTTTACAGCTAAGATCAAAATTGGAACCAGTACCTCAGATGGTTTTAACATCACGAAACGTCTCAAATAGGGATGTTGTCTATCCTCTACGTTATTTCAGATATATCTCGAACAGACGCTAAAGAGCTTGAAAAGAAAATGCAAAAATATGGGCATAGCACAAGATTACGAAGATATGGAATATATGACGAGGAAATTAATCGAAGAATACAGAGAATGGAGATTGGACATAAACATAGGAAAAACGGAATATATGCGTATTGGTGGCGAACAGAGAGACCTGATACTGGAAGACAATCAAGTAATTAGATACTGCGACAAGTATAAATATCTATGACTAACTATGACAAAAGACGGATGTATGGAAAGGGGAATAGAAGAAAGAAACAATCAAGGAAGAAGAGCTATCACACTCGTCAACAGTGTACTGTGGGGCCAAACAATTTCCAACACAAATAAACACCGAATATACAACACGATTGTCAGAAGCACAACTACTTATATTTGCGAAGTAGGGACGCTGAAAGAGCGAAACAAAATGCAGCTTAAAAGCTTCTGGAGGCGCTCAGTTGAAAGATCCAGGTTGGACAGAATCAGAAAAATTCTGAACGTGCAGCATTCAATGGTAGAAGAAATTGGAACCCAGCAGTTGAGATGGTATGAACACGAACAACGAATGCCAGAGGAGAGACTGCCGAAATAGATCTTAAAGTGGGCATTCCATGGAAGACGGAAACGAGGAATACCACGTCATAGTTAGAGAGAAGGAATCAGCCGAGAAATGAGGGATAGAGAACTGGAAGAGAATCTCTGGGCAGACCAAGATATTCCAATTGGATATTGGAAGACGTCGAAAGTTGTAAAGCGATATACATATTTGGACATTTCCTTATACATATATATATATATATATATATATATATATATATATATATATATATATATATATATATATATATATAAGGAAATGTCCAAGAGTACATTTATTAAGACCAAGTGATGAAACTGGGCAAAGAAAATCAAACGGCGGAAATAACAAGGAGAATTGGGCTGGCATGGGCTGCCTTTGGAAGATAACAAAAGAAATATCAAGTAATATTTTTTATCGCAAAGTTTATATATATATATATATATATATATATATATATATATATATATATATATATATATTCATATCCAGATATTTAATTTGATATATACTTATATATGTATATTGTACAATGATTAAATAAATATTTCATTTTCATTTTGAAATTTAAACACAATCTTCTAAAAGTATTCCTCCGACACTGGTCGAGAACACTGTTGTAAAATACCAGAATTTGTGCCCAGTCATGTTCAGTATTTAACTGGACAACAGGCGCACAATTAAATGTTTTTTTCTTCTCGTTTAATTAACGCGATACAAAACTTTTAGAAATATTTCATTAACTAGCGGACTGTTGCCCGGTTTATTTTTGAGCTTTATTTGAGCTTCGAAAGGCGGAAATGAGAATTTTTTACGTAGAAAGTGTTGGTTTTTCTATGAAGATTGTACCCTCGATAAAATTATATAAAAGGGAGTGGGTCGATGTCCGAATCCGGACATCTTCTGTTTTAATAAACCGTCCGATTGTCGGCCTTTTTTTAAGTGATTATACAAAAAGGTATATACAATTTTGGACGACGGTAGTGCATAATATATCAAAACGAGTTGGTGTTTTTGACGACAAATATTTCAAACAATCAAAACATCGAACTAATGTTAACGAAAACTGTAGTAAAAGTAAAGGCTTTATTTTATGTATAACCAGGAGTTACCCGTCTGCGCTTCACTCGCAGTCAAGAACCCCGGGGATTTTAAGAAAGAAGGCCAATGGAATTTTTCTAGAATCCCTTTCTTATGCGCCTTTTATATATACGTTCTAGTGAAATATCTTTAATTGAATTATCTCACGCAATTTGCCAAAAATTCAATAAAATTAAAGTAATCCATTTCAGTGTGAATATTTGAAAGGGCATTAATTGATGAAAGTAATGAATTTTGATATCATAATAACAATTAGAAAGAATAGAAAACAATAAATTAATAAATTGGAAATATAATACTAAATAAACATAAACAATAATGTACATGGAAGTAAGTAAACAAAGCACCTAGATGACTTAACATCTATATTTGCTTAATAAATAAAATTAGAAACGAAAAAGTCAACATAACAGGATATGGGCATGTGGATGTGCAAGTATGCTGGAGTATGCGTATAGGTGGAATGGAATGGAAATAATAAAGAATTACCTTAAAATATGATTATTAAAATTTTTAAGGTTAGCGAAAATGAAGTACTATCTTGCTTAAAAGAAATGAAACCAAAGGGAACAGTAGATCCGGATAAAATTCCATCCTTTTTCCTGCGTGACTGTGCATGCGTATTAGCAAAACCTCTTACCATTATTTTTAATCTCTGCCTAAATAATTCACAGTTTCCTGATAAATGGAAAATTTCCAGAGTTTCTCCAGTGTTTAAAAAAGGAGACAAACAAAATATAGAAAACTACAGACCAGTCTGTATAATAAATAATTTTTCTAAAGGTTTTGAAATATTTCTGCATAAACGTCTATTCTTCAAGCTGAAACACCTATTTAGTGGTTCCCAACATGGTTTTATAAAGGGTAGGTCCACAGCGTTCAATCTTTTCTGTTTTATTCAGTTTGTGGCTGATGTCTTGGATAGGGGACGTCAAGTAGACACAATATACACAGACTTTTCAAAGGCGTTTGATAGGCTTGATCACGGCATTTTGTTTGATAAACTGAATTGTTTTGGACTTTCGCAAAAATTAATTCTATTTTTTAAATCATATCTCTCGGAACCACTGTGTGTGGACTTCGGGAGTTCCTTAAGGGTCCTACTCGGTCCTTTATTATTTAATATATTTATTAATGGAATTGTGGGTGACTGTACAATGCTACTCTATGCGGATGACGCTAAAATTTTTACTTCTGTAAAAAACGATGCTGATTGTCAAAGACTACAAATAGTAATAAATACAGTCACCGATTGGTATAACGAAAACAAACTGCCTCTAAACGTTGGTAAATTCAAAGTCATGACTTTCACATTAAAGAAAAACGTGCTGGTGTATGATTATAAAATTGATGGAACACCAGTTCTACGAGTGGAATGATCTAGAGATCTGGGTGTTACATTTGATAGCAGACTTTCATTTGTTCCTCATATAAATGATCTTATACAGGTGTTTTTTTAAATTATTAGGCTTTATTATAAGAAACTCCAAAACATTTTCTAATTAAAGCACGCTCATTTTACTTTATTACGCTTTTGTAAGATCTAAATTGGAATATGCTTCCATAATATGCTCTCCTTATTATCAAAACTATATTAATGATCTTGAGAGAGTTCAGCGGAGTTTCTTGAAATACTGAAGCTTTCGGATTGATGGACATTATCCTGAAACAGGATTTCCTCATGAAATCTTACTTCAGAGGTATTCTTTTTGTTCTCTAGAACATAGACGTATCGTCACAGACCTCAAATTTCTTTATGAAGTTTTGCATAACAGCGTGGAATGTAGTGATATACTGGAAAAAAAAAACGTTTTCTTGTGCCTAGGACTTCAGCTCGCCAATCTGCCACATTCTATTGTCCTACACCTCGTACAAATGTGGGTAACTACTCTCCTTTATGTAGGATGTGCAGAATCTACAACGAAAATCACAATAAATTCGACATATTAACCTGCGGATTGGCACAGATAAAAAATACTTAAGTATGTAATATTTTGTAGTTTTATTTCTAGTAATTTGTGTATGCTTATTTTTTCTTCTTTTGTTTTGTTTGTTTTTGTCATTGTAAGTATTTAAGTTTCTTTTTCTGTTGTACCCATTTGTTAATTGATTTTGTAACTGTGAAATGGATTTAAATAAATAAATGAATAAATAAATAAATCGCTTTTTATGTGTGTCTTTAACAGTAATCCACCCAAATCCGAAAATTACATTCAGTAAAAAATTCTATTAAATCTATCAATATATAGCGGTTTACTTAAAGTATCTCCAATTTTTATGTACTGTTTTCTATTCTTCAGATCATTTTGGAAAACATCGGACACGCTACCCCTAATCCCATACTTATTTAATACATGCAAAAGCAACTTGTGAGGCACCGTGTCAAAAGCTTTTGCTAGATCCAAGAAGAACCATACTGATTTTTTGAGAGTATGTCATTTACGTTAAGGTAATTCAGAAGCCTGTCCCTAAGGCACTTCTTATATATCTTAAGAAAATTAATTATTAAACCAATAAATCGGTAATTGGTAATGCGTTTTTTGCAATACCTGATCTCGACGTTTCCCCTTTTATGTTCCTTAATTCTAACTTATAGTGGTCGTTTGGTTTCTCTAATATACATTTCACCACACTCATATGGAACTTTGTAAACACATTCTTTCTTATCAGTGGTTTTTGGTTTTGTTTTTGTTAAATGAGCTCTAAGTGTATTTCCTGATTTAAAGGATGTTTTTATATTATAACTTCTGGCAATTCATTTTATTTTCTCCAAAGTTCCTTTAATGCACGGAAGTGTGAAGAAGGCATATGTTTCTTGCTGTCCAGTGGTCGTTGTTCTAAAGATATTTATAACGACGTCAATTAATTTTTAATTTTGTTTCTATTTGTTGACCGTGTAGTTATTAATTAGTTTTTACTTTTTTGGGTTTCGGTCATATTATTACTTTATAAAAAAATTAACACATGTTTTTTTCTGATGTTTCGGTTTATTTTATTGATTAAACCATCTTCAGAGAATTACTGTAAATATGAAAAGGGATATGTAAATTTATGCTATATAAACTGAAAATTTTACTTTCTTACCTATGTTAACAGGTGGTTCACTTGAAAAACTTACATTTAACTATTTTATTACTTTAATACAATATAATTAAACACTTCTTATTTAATATAAATATAAATATAGAAAACTATTATTTTTTGATGCATTTTTTTTTTCACATCTGGAAGAAAGTGTAATTAAACAACTAAATTACAAACCTTTTTTCTTTAAAAGATTCGTCGACGACTGTATATTATGCATACCGGAAGACAAAGTTCAGTACACCCTCAATAAATTTAATAGTTATCATAATAAAATACAATTTACATTAGAAAAAGAAAATAATAAAGCCATTAATTTCCTCGACATTACTATTCAATATGATCACAATGGTAAAATAAAAACAAACTGGTACACAAAACCGGTATGGTCAGGGAGATACCTAAATTACAATTCTGTAGCACCCATAAAATACAAAAAGAGTGTCACAGCACTAACCGATAGAGCTATCAAATTTTCCCATCCACAATTTAGACCGCAAAATTTAAAAAAAGTTAAAGACACTTTAGCGAAAAACAATTACCCAAAGAAATTTGTTGAACCCATAATAAAAAGTCGAGTAGATAAAATCTATAACAACAAAAAACAATGTTCCATCAACCCAAAAATACATATCATTGCCGTATATACCAGAAATTACTAATCCCATTAAAAAAGTGCTAAAACCATATTATATCCAAATAGCTGAAAAACCTTCTAATAATTTCAAAAACCTTTACACAAAACTTAAACCGGATATCCCTAAAGACGAACAAACAAATGTCATTTACAAGATCAATTGCTTAGATTGCAACCAAACATATGTCGGTCAAACCAAACAGTATTTAAAAAATAGAATACAAAATCACAAATACAGCATTAGACATCACAATAACGATAATAAAACCGCCTTAGCCAAACATGCAATTGATAACATGCACAACATCGATTTTACCAACGTGGAGATTTTAGACAAAGAAATTAATTACAAAAAAAGAACAATTAAAGAAATGATCCATATTAAAAGAACACCCGGTACAATGAATTTCAGAACGGACACAAATGACCTGAGTAATGTATATACGAATCTAATAGGGCAATAAAATTGCAGATGGTCCAGAAACTTTCAAACCCTTTGGTAGTACTCTGTCAAAAGCACAACAAACCAGATGTGAAAAAAAAATGCATCAAAAAATAATAGTTTTCTATATTTATATTTATATTAAATAAGAAGTGTTTAATTATATTGTATTAAAGTAAAAAAATAGTTAAATGTAAGTTTTTCAAGTGAACCACCTGTTAACATAGGTAAGAAAGTAAAATTTTCAGTTTATATAGCATAAATTTACATATTCCCTTTCATATTTACAGTAATTCTCTGAAGATGGTTTAATCAATAAAATAAACCGAAACGTCAGAAAAAAACATGTGTTAATTTTTTCATAAAGTAATAATATGACCGAAACCCAAAAAAATAAAAACTAATTAATTTTAAAGGATAACTATTCTGTTGTAAATTGGATTTAATGTTTGCTACCTTTTTTTCATTAAATCGGCATTATTGCATATGCTAGGAAGACGGACAATCGATGGACGAGAAAAATCTTGGAATGGAGACCAAGACAAGAGGCTTACCGAGGAAGAGGCCGCCCGCCTACCAGATGGACTGACGATATAAGGCGCATAGAATCAAACTGGATGCAAGCGGCACGGGATAGAAATGAGTGGCAAAACTTACGAGAGGCCTATGTTCAATAGTGGACAAGATTGGGCTGATTAATGATGATATGGCGAGGAAATCCCGCAATGAACTGGAGAAACTAAAATCACAACAATCGACTCTACCTGAAACAACTTTAAGAAAAAACATTAAAAACTTATCTTCAAGAATACACTCAAAAGAACAGTTATTGAGCAAGGCGCTTAATTTCGCAGTAGCACCTAAAGCATACCTGTTTTAGTTATCACATGCTCTGTAGAAACGATACCAGTCGACGATAACCATTTCGACGAGTTTAGGTGGAAAATAAAATCAACCTTGGAAGACAAGAAAAATTCCGTTCAAAATTTCTCCAGATTAGAAGCACTCTCAAATATTAAATTTAATATATTAACAAGGGGAATAATTAAATCTCTATAGTTCGTGTATCTATCATGTCAAAATAAAGAGCACTATTATTTTTGAGACTATTTATTTGTTTTTTAATATCATTTTTATTAACTGCTCTAAAAATAGAGAAATAAGCTGATTAGATTTGATATTGTATTTATTAATAGGATTTGATTTTTTTTAGAAGATCGATGTTAATAAAATATTCATTACAGATTCTGGTATCTGAGAAAGCAAATGACCTATTGTTAGTAATTGAAGGAATACATTTTTATTTGCTAGATTGACTACTAGTTGCTTCAGATATTATTTTATATACTTTTTTAAGTTATAACCAGCAATTTCAATTTCATTTTTATAATAATCATGTTTACGTTTTTTTTTTATAATTTTTTGCAAATT
This sequence comes from Diaprepes abbreviatus, assembly GCA_034092305.1. NCBI lineage: Eukaryota > Metazoa > Arthropoda > Insecta > Coleoptera > Curculionidae > Diaprepes > Diaprepes abbreviatus. The sequence goes on along the minus strand of JASJET010000340.1, from coordinate 72,109 downwards.
ATCCCTTTAGAATTGATTAACAACATGATAAATAATATAATCTGATTATTAAAGCGCTTTTCAAATATACGCATTATGATTGATTATTCTAGTTTTTTTATATCATTATTGGAACTTTGGGACTTCCAAAAAAATTTCATTGAACCCCGGTTAGTATAAATATCAAAAATAAAACGCAAACGAATAAGCAATTATGTAAAAATAATCGGATCAGCCTGATTCTAAATTCATTAGAGTTGGTAATTAATTCACTTTTCAAATATTTACTTCATGATACATAGATAGATCAAAATTGGAGCAAGTTTGGGCTTAGTAATCATGAAAAATAGAACGGTAACACAATGTTATCAAAGGGAACTCTCAATGTATACTAAACCCTCTTCAACTTCCGGAATATTATTGAGCATTTTTAAACCCAACATTTTACCCTTTTTTTCCTCTTCAATTACGGAAAAAAATTCTTTTTAGCGATGCAAAGTTCAGTTCAAAATATCTCTCTCCTTTATACACATAGTAGAATATGGTTAACGCAATGTTTTTCTGTGGTTACTTCTCATTGACCTTTCCAAATAAACAATCGTAGGTAAATAAAATCAATAAGTTTGGACATATCCTCTCGAAAATATTGTTCAAAATTTTATAGCCTCAACTTTGTTCAACAAGTTATGAAAATATCAAATATTACTAAGATTGTGAGGATAATATTTCATTTAAATTACCTAAGCATCACAAGCTTGTGTTTTTTTTTAATCCAAAGAAAGAAAAGGTCTTTGTTGGTCTACTTTTGTATACAAATTACATATTTAGGATAACAAGCATCCAGAATTTCGATTCAACAAAAACAAGTATTTTTAAAGCAAATTAAAACAAAAAAGGCAGTTACGTTCATTTCACATATCTATAAAAACGAGGTGCCTTATTTGATAAAGGAATCAACCAATAAATCAGTGAACCGATTTATTTTTTTATTCTATGATCGATGATGTCACTGCTTAAACAAAAGGTGATGTGAACGTACTTTTCTCTAAACCAAATGTCCTGTTATTTTTTTTTCTTCCAAAAAAGGATAACGATAAAATATTTTTTCCTGAGCAACACAAGCTAATAGTTGTCTAAAATGTAAAACAAAACCGACAAATCTTTCTTTAGAAATAAAGATTCCAAGACGTACGACTATTGTAAAGGTTTAACTAACAGAAACAAGGATTGGTCTTGGTGTGTTTTGCATTCGTTCGGGCTGGTCTGTGATTTTTTTCTAGTTTCTGGTAGAGTGAAATCTATGAGGTTTAAGCTATTTCATTCATCTACTTTATGTTTTTCTGGGTAAATCTGCATTTATTTTTATTTCATTATGTATGTTCTTTATTAAAAATATTATTTGCACAAAATCTAATTCTTTACAACATATGTTTCTCTCTGTTCCGAATATCTCCATCTCTATTATCACTTTGTTTACCGCAGCTAGGTAAAGTCCAGTTATTGACATTGAAAACCATATTTTCATATTTTTCAACAACAAAATTCTTCTTTGTTCCAGTCTAGACAATGATTTCTTTCTTTTGTATTCTGTCACCCAAATATTCGAGTTTTGTGTCTTACGTAATACACTTTCGTTGGTTACACTAGCAAGCCTCAAAATTCCGTGGTAAAGCCACATTTCAACTAATGGTAATTTTTTATTTTTAAAAAATACGAGCGAATTGTTTAAAAAAAGCGAAATTAGCTGTGAATAGCAACATTTTTTCTTTACATAAAGTTTAAGTAATCAATATTCTCGTAACCAACATAAAATTTTTATTTGTTTAACATCTGGACTCATGGTTATCTTGAAAGTGTGTGTTACTTAATCACTTGAAGTTACCACCGATTGTAAAACTGGGCCTAAGTATGCTGGTTTTAACCACGGAAACTATTTTTATAAATATAGTTCGTGTTTTTCTATACAACATCAGATCTCTTGTCGGTGATCCCATTTACACTGTTAATTTTGTATCTAAATAAGTGTGTTTGTTTACCTTCAATATTCTATCTTTATCAGAAAATAACCTCGAGCAATGTTGTCTTTACTAATTACCATGTATTTGATTCTCTTTACATTAAAATCCTGGCATGGATCCTCCACAGAATTCATTTGATGTTGCAGATCCTCCGGGCTATTTATGATAACGACTGTTGACTACATATCTAATATACTCTGTTGATTCTGCAATCGATTCCCTGCGAAACATATTTTAAATGCTTTTAAATAAAACACTGTTTGATTTTTAATATTTCAATGGTTTAATAGAGCTAAACTTTACATATGTTTCTACTTATGAGTGTTTATTCAACAGTAGGGGGGAGGTAGGGGAGCATTGGGCACTGTTTTACATAGATGGTAATAAAACTGTTATTTTTATCAAAATCAAAATTTTATTCCAAATATATCTAGCACAAATGTTTGGTAATAATTATTGCAAAGACAAGTTTTGGTATACATTTTAAAAAGTTTGGTGCTGTCATCCACCCTGGAGGATGTGCTGATCCATCTGATCCAACAGGGGCATCATGTACTATGAATGTTTTGAAATTGACCCGTGGGAATATGAAAAAGGGTGGTATTGAGTTTTCCAATGCATTTATACCGCAGCAAACCGTTACAAGCGTCCCTCTTTCAGCTGACGTTACTTGCCCAACTTGCTTAGTGCCTCTGAGAGCAATCACTTTCTGTGTTCGTTTTACTGTCGATAATCCTGTTTCGTCTATATTGTAAATAGACTCAGGGCCGAAATGATGCCGTTCATATACAGTTTTAAGATTTTCAAAAAAATCTCCGACGTTTTTCTTATTGAAACTTGTGGGCCGTGAGAGACTGGTGGCTTCTGGTGTTCTTATAGAAAGCTGAGGTTGTCTTTTAAAAATCCTCTAAGCCAATCTTTGGACGCAAGTTTCTTCTTTGTACAGTATTCTGGTATTTTTTTTAATGACAATGGCGTATTCGTAAGCCAGTTCGTGTGCCTTCACTTTCGACAGTCCATGGTTTAGTTTAAACGATGTTGTAAGATATTCTGAAATTTTTTCTTCTTCATCTTTCGTGAATATTTGAGTTGAGACAAATTTAGAAGAAACATCTTTCACGGTGCCAACCTGCTTTATTTATCTTTAAAGGTTAGACCTGGGTATATCATATTTACTCGCAGTAGGCATTGCCCTGAAAAGAAATGATTTAAACATTCAATACAATAGGCATAACATAAAACTACAAAAGTATGACACCAAAATGCACTATAACGGAGGAAGCATTGGGCATGCCCAAACCTCCCTCCTACGTCCGTGCTCAATGCTCCTCATAACCTCATTTTTCAAAAAAATTTGAATATGATTATTTTTATCAAATGTTGAATCCTAATTGGCAGGTAAATATAATCTTTAATAAACACAAAAGGAGAAGTTGACATAGATACTTACACTTTCTTGCAGCTTGCTTTATTATTTTTCTCCAAATCTCAACCAAAATATTTACTTCTGTACGCAAGAAACCGTTAACCGCATATGACTTTAACAACTAAGTGAAATGACAGCTGACGTTTGGTTAAGCGGTGTTGCCAGTTATTAAGCTATAGTGCTGTGGTAGAAAACAAAAAAAAATTACCATGGATTTCGAGAAATGAGGGGGTGTCCAAACCTCCCGACTGCCCAATGCTCCCCTACCTCCCCTACATTTAATACTAAAGTTAAAAATGTTTTTAGTATTTATATATACCTAATATTTTACTAGCTATTTTAATGAACCTAATTTTATTGCTGTAATTTTGGAATGGCGAGCATTAGGAAGTTTTGTTGATCATTTTTAGCCAAATGTGGATTATTTTTTAGAATTTTTTTTATTTTAAGTTGTTTTAGTAAATTTAATCTTTTGCTTTTATTTTCATAATGGATCAATGGAATGTTATTTAACTCTATGGAATGTTTTTAACCTATATAGAGTGAGAACATTCCTGAATTTTTTATTATTTAAAATTGCCGTTTTATGTTCTTCAAGTGAAGTTTTCATACTTCTACCACTTTGATTTATGTACATGTCATCACAATTTCCACAATTAATTATATATATTTCTGATCTAGTTAATTTATCTGGTTTACCCCTTTTGTTAACTAAAAACCCACCCTTTTTCAATTTATTTATACATATAATTTTACAATCCAAATTATTTAATTTATTTCAAATTTTGTGAAGTTGTGGTGTGATAGTTTAGAAATTTAAATTAGTTTCTTTTGGGTTATTATTATAGAATTGTTTTCTTAATAAGTTTTTTTTCCTTTAGCAGACTGTCGATTAGGTTTTCTTTATAACTATTCTTCCTGTGATTTGTTTAATAGTACAAAGATCTTTGTCAAAGTTTTCTTTACTTAGTGGAAAAATGGTACGTCTATGTATTAAGCAAAGGTTTGATGTACTGTATAATGTATAATTATGTCTGTAGTTGTGGGTTTTCTATAAATCTCAAATTATAAGTAATTATATATTTTTCTGATATTAATATCTAAAAAGTAATTTCATTATTTTTGCCTTTTTCCATTGTAAATGGATTTTATTATTAAAGTCTAGGAAGCAATGATCCATATTCCTTTTTGTACCATTCCAAATACAAAAAAGATCATCTAAGTACTTTTTTTGACAAAAACTCTTTTGGCGTTTGAATTAAAAAATGATTTTTCCGATAATAAAGGCGAGAATTGGAAGCCCATCTTCCTGGGGACAAATTTCGTTATTAAATTGAAAATAGTTTTGATTCATACGAATTTGTAATGTATTGTGGAGTCTAAATAAGATAAGATTGTTCATTTTCCACTTTAATGTAACTTAACTGGCTTCAATATGGTCTATAAATCATATATAGATCTCTATCATATATTTTGATATTCTTTAAAATCTTTATCTATTTGTGCTGATGTATTCTGTCGAATGCTTTGCGATAGTCAGTGAAACAAATATGTAGGTCTTAGTCGAAATCATTGAATCTTTGAATTAATAGTTAGATAGCAAAAAAGTTTGCATTACATGTCGAAATCCAAATTAAGTTGTTTTATACCAGTGTCGTTAAATGCTTTCAGGATTTTGGACTTCATTTTATTTTCTTTTATCTGACTGGCGACTCCTCTCATTTCCTCTGTGGTAATTGGTGGACTTTTTTATCCACAATGACGTTTTCTAGATCTTCTACCAATCTGTACGTCTAGAGATACTTGTAAATGTTACTTTTCCGATTTTCTTGTCTACATTGACACTTTCGTATTTCTTTTACAAAGTTTCATTTTATTTGCTTTTGTCTTCTATTTTTCTTATTTTAGCCTATTTATTTGTTTTTTTATTTGGTTGTCATGGTTGTGACATTTTCACGTTTGTTTGAAGGTTGTAAAGAATGTTGAAGATTGACTAAAATGTTAATGTCGGACTTGCATTGTCTTTATTTATCTTTACGACGTTTCGATTAGGTTGTATCTCTAATCGTTATCAAGTATAAACTGAATGTTTTGTCTTAAGACTACGAGCATATTTAGAGACTGTGTACATTGAAGCGCAAAATTTCGCTTCACTGTACACACCTCAATGATTTAATGTTATAAAGTAGTGATTGCCAGAGATTAGGTATCTCAACACTCGGTGTACTAAAGATTCCATTATTGTTTTTAATGTAAGCAGCTTCTATAAATTTTCTTTTTTTCATGTTTGGTTCCATATATATTGCCGAAGCCTCAGGCTATTTTATATGGTGTTGTTTATCCCAGGAGTGTTCTGCAACACCTGATCTCGACGATTCCCCTTTTTCTGTATGAGTTTTATGTTCCTCAATTCTAACTTCTAGTGGTCGTTTGGTTTCTCCAATATACATTTCAGCAAACTCACATGGAACTTTGTAAACACATTCTTTCTTATTGGTAGTTTTTGGTTTTGTTTTTTGTTAAATGAGCTCTAAGTGTATTTTCTGATTTAAAGGCTGTTTTCATATTATAACTACTGGCAATTCGTCTTATTTTCTCCAAAGTTCCCTTAATGTTCGAAACTATGAAGAAGGAATGTGTTTCTTGTTGTCCAGTGTTCGTTGAACTAAAGTTACTTATGACATGGTAAATTAGTTTTAACGGATAACAATTCTAGTGTAAATCGGATTTAATATTTGCCACCTCTTTTTCCAATGAATTGGCATTATTGCATATAGATATAGCACGATTATAGAGGTTGCGTATAATTCCCCGTTTTGTAGTTTTGTTGTGATCTTTTTCTACCTTTAGTCCATGTTTATATTTCAGCTTTTTTATGTCATATTTTTTGTTTTTTGAGGTTTCTATTTTCTTTACTTTTCTGATCATAAAAGATTTCATGCCTTTGTTATTTATATGGAAACATAATGTGGTAATGTGGTAAAGACACCTAAAGTCAAGTTATAATTTCTATCTTAAATTTATTGGTAATTATGTATCTTTACATGGGAGATTGTGTGTATAAACTGTGAAATACACTTTAAGAAAAAAAATTATTTAAACCATATAGTCAGCAACTAAAAAGTCTTGTGTTCAGTTTAAAAACCGAAAGCTATTGTAGGTTTGTGTAATGTAATTTATTGGAGGTATATTTTTCCAGACTATTCTATTTTAAATTACGAAAATTTATAATACATTTTTTTTTTTGGAAAATTCAAGTTTAAAACATATTTTATCAAAAATACCTTTAGCAGACGGTTTACGATCGAAATGATGGTTAAAAGGTACAAAAAAGAAATAAAATGGAAGGTTTCAGAAGCAATTTTAGAGACTTGAGATGTGAGTGGAGCATGCGATCTTCTCGGTTATATAGGTCGACCTCTATTGTGTTATTAATAGTCTGTACAGGTATAGATTAAGTAAGATTTTTACTTGAGTCAGAAAATTAAAAATAGGTCGTAGATTTATGTCGAGAAAGTCATGTGGCTTGTGTATCGCTGTTAAAGTTATATTCAGATTTCAATGAAGGATTTGTATACATATATTGTTACTAATTTGGTGTGAATGAGTAAAGGTTGCTTAATCTTTGGTAGGGGCTGTATGCATTCGGTACAATACCAAAGTAGAAAAAAAAATCGTAAATTTTAGTATTCTTATTAATTTTTTTTTTCTTTTCTACATGAAAAACATGTTTTCCTTACTAATAAAAAATATCATTTATATGAGGTCTTATTTGATGATCAAGTCGGACTGGGTCCATAAACTTTTATTGAATGAGGCATTCCATTTAAGACTATAAAACGAAATGTGTTAAGCTTTTAAGTTAGTTAACGGTATTTAATATAGACGCTAATATAGACATGGGACCGGAAATTCTAAACAGTGAAGTTCTATCTGCCATAAGATCTGCAAAAACGAGGAAAGCCACCGGGCCTGATAATGTCCCAACCGAGCTGTTACAAATGATCCATGAGGAAAATATAGGAATTTTGGTCAAACTGTTTAATACCGTTTACGCGACTGGAGATATACCGGAAGATTGGCTGAAGTCTGTATTCGTCCCAATTCCAAAAAAAAACAGCGAGCAAAGCGATGCAGTGAGTACAGACTAAGTCTAATGAGCCACACTTTGAAGGTCTTTCTCAGAATCATCCACAGTAGGATAAAATCTAAATGCGAAGCAGATTTAGATGAAACCCAATTCGGATTTAGGAACGCCCTAGGTACTAGAGAGGCTTTATTCGCTCTAAATATACTTCTGCAAAAATGCCGGGACCAACACAAGGATGTATTCCTATGTTTTGTCGATTACGAGAAGGCCTTCGACAGAGTACAGCAGAGAAAACTCATAGACATTTTAAGTAACGTGGGGGTAGACAGCAGAGACGTAAGAATTATTAAAAATCTATATTGGCGGCAGAAAGCAACAGTAAGGCTAAATGGAAAACTCACAGAAGAAAGTAAAATTCTGCGAGGCGTCAGACAGGGCTGCATACTATCTCCACTGCTTTTTAATATATATTCAGATAAAATCTTTAAACGGGCTACTCAAGGACAACGAATGAGAGTACAAATCAATGGAGAATATATAAATACAATACGATATGCTGACGACACTGTTATCCTAAGCGACAAACTACAAGACCTGCAACATCTATTAAACTGTGTTAAGACTGAGGGTCAAGAAATGGATCTCAACATAAATATCAAAAAGACAAAATCTATGGGCTTTAGTAGACAACCTCATCTTCACGCTTCAATACAAATAGAAGGAAAAAGTATAGACAGGGTGACCCATTTTAAATATCTTGGATGTTATATCACCGAAAATCTAAACCCAGATAAAGAGATAAGGTGTAGAATAGAGATTGCTAGAGCAACTTTTCAAAAAATGAAACCACTTTTCTGCAATGATAACCTCAACCTAAAACTACGACAGAGAATGATAAGATCATACGTCTGGCCAGTGTTACTATATGGGGCAGAGATCAGGACAATTAAGACTGCCACGATTAATCGGTTGGAGGCTCTCGAAATGTGGTTACACTGGCGAATGCTGAGAATACCTTGGACAGCTAGGCAGACCAACGAAATGGTACTCAATAGGGCCGACACAACTCGTCTACTATTAAACACTGTGAAGTGTAGAAAAATCTCATATCTTGGACATATATTCAGAGGGGAGCGATATAGAATTCTTCAGCTAATTATGATGGGTAAAGTAGAGGGACGTAGAGGGGTAAGAAGGAGACAGGCTTCCTGGTTGAGGAATATTCGTGAATGGACAGGTATACGTAGCGCGGGGGAACTGTTCCAGCTAGCGCCGGACCGTGAAAGACTCGCCAATGTAATTGCCAACGTCAGGGGGACTTCATATGGCACTTGAAGAAGAAAAACGGTATTTAAAACGACCCCAGTATAATAGTTGAGCAATCAATTTCTAACAAATCGATAACGCCTTAGTGGTGTGGTTGTGCGGCTGTGTGAGGTTTGTATGAGCTCGTTTATGGAGTTCTGAGCTCTATCTAATATTTTGTAATTCAGTTGGCAATGAAAATCGGAAAGGTTTCCTCTCATTAAACCCAATGTCAGGTATACCTGGTTTAATAAGACGTATGGACCTATAAATAAGAATAATACAATCGATATTTTGTTGCGTTGTACTCTCGGCGCTGTGAATTAATCGAAATTGTTTATGAAATTTCTCTGAAAATCCATTGGCCTTCGATATAGAATCAACTAAAGTTCCATTGCCACTGACGATGTGTGATAAAGTGTAGCATCTTTTATCATGCTTCGAGTCATTCGAAAAAGGCTGCCGTCATGAATTTAAAGGATTTCCAACACCGATGGTACAAGTCGCATATTTCTTCAGATGCTCTGTTTGCATGTCTCTTGATAGCAGAATCACCAGTCCTCTAGACTCTGTTCTTGCGACGGTTCTTTCCCTTAATTTTGGTTTTCTGGAATTTCCTTGTAGTATTTTGAATACCTTTGTGACCTAAGCTTTAGAGAATGCATCCGAGATTTGAAAGGTGATTTGACAGAGTCCTTCAGGGAACCAACATCCAGAGTTACCTCCAGATACTTTTCAAATTAAGGCCATCACTTTTGGCACTTGGATCGCCGTATTCAATGAATATTTTGATGAATGTTCCTTCCAGGACATCATCCGGGTTTGAAATTTGAAAAGGAATAATATGCTATTTTAAGGGTATTTATCTGTTTCTGTCTTACTCGTTAGGTTTTACAAAAACATGCAACCAATGCAAAATCCAGAGTTTTGCCTTATAATTTATAAAGGATGTTTTTTATAGAGGTATAGAACGTTTAAATGGAATAAAACAAAGATGAATTTTTTAAATTGACATGACATTTACTTTATTCGAAAGATAACCTTCTGGCATTATAATTTAAACATGACTACTGGCATATGACCGTTTCGGGCTTATCAGCGTAGACTAGCGACTTCACATATCCCCACAGAAAATAGTCTAGCGGCGTTAAGTCGCACGATCTTGGAGGCCAATTCACGGATCCAAAACGTGAAACTCTGCGGTTACCAAATGTTTCCTTCAATAAATCAATTGTGGCACGAGCTGTGTGACATGTTGCGCCGTCTTGTTGAAACCACAGCTCCTGCACATCATGGTTGTTCAATTGATGAACGAAAAAGTCAGTAATCATGGTTCTATAGCGGTCACCATTGACTGTAACGTTCTGACCAGCATCGTTTTTAAAGAAGTACGGACCAATGATTCCACCAACCTATAAAGCACAGTCAGTTTTTCTGAATGTAACGGTGTCTCAACATACACTTGAGGATTGTCATCACTCCAAATATGACAGTTTTGTTTATTGACGTATCCATTCAAACAAAAGTGAGCTTCATCGCTAAACAAAATTCGCTTATGAAAATCGGGATCAACGGTAATCTTGTTTTGGGCCCATTCACCGAATCTACGCCTTGCTAAGTGATCGTGTGGCTTCAATTCTTGCACGAGTTGGATTTTGTAAGCACGCAAACCAAGATCTTTCCGCAAAATCTTCCATAAAGTGAATGGACACATATCCAATTCCTGTGCACGATGGCGGATAGACTGATTCTGGTCTTCCTCTACGTTACGCTCTACAGCAGCAATGACTTCTTCTGTAAGCACTGTACGACGTCTCTGTGGATGCGTACTATCATTTAGAGTAAACGTGGTGCGAAAACGTTCCATAGTTAATCGAATTAATTGCTCTGATGGACGATTATGTTGACCGTAAAATGGACGTAGTGCGCGATACGTATTTCGAACAGAACCAAGATTTTCAAAATAAATTTGCACAATTTGGAAGCGTTGTTCAGGCGTCAGTCTATTCATGTTGAAATGCCAAACCAAACTAAACATAAATCACTTGACAGCTGACAAAATGGCCGCCAGTTAAAAAAGTCTTGCCAACTTAAAGTTCTATACCTCTATAAAAACACCCTTTATTAGGTGGAAATTTTTTATTTGCTTTTTTAAAGTTTGTAGTTTATTTTTTTTTTTAATAAAAACCATCCCGTACGATCCTGTACCTGCGAATATTTTCTCAAAGCCCTAGATCTGCGCCATTATACCCATATTATGGATGCAAATTAAGTCCTTTACATATAGATCAATAATTTGTGGCTTTATTTTTTGGTTTATTTCGACAGGTAAATTGCTCACCTACCTGAAGTACTCGACAGTTTTTGGTGAGAAGGGTTTGAAATTTTTTTGGTAATGTTATAAATATACGGTCTTTTGGTAAATATAATTTAAGAAACTTTGCCATATCATCAAGTATAAGATAATTACGTAGAAGGGAACATACATTATTGACATATGGGTAAAGCATAAGCAATAAATAAAAGTTTGCAAGTTTTTTACTTTGCAAATTTAAATTGGATTATAGTCATTTGACAAATAAATAGACATTAAATTAACTCAAAAGCGTAATTCTAGTCATACAGAGCTGAAAAACTTTAAAAAAATGTTGATTCGTGGAGCTCTGAACTTACACGTCGCAAAATCCTTAAAAACAGATTTTTGCTCCGTCATCAGTGTCATATATGATGGATTTTAAAGAATTGTTTTAATTTAAAAATGACGCGCAATAAAAATAATTTGACGTCATTAGCTCCAAGCTAACTTCAACAGTGTCAGTTATTGAAAAGCAACAAAAAATTAATTAAGAATTTGAAAGATCAGGCATTTACCGGCATAAAAAACTTGTCGAATTCAATTTGTAGGTAACAGGAGCAAGAAAAACATTGTTAACTGTTTATTATATGTATAAACAGTAAGGGTTTTGTATAGAGTGTCGTAACAATCATCAGGAAACTAAGCAAGTGATCTCTCAAAGTTTCCAATATTCTTTCCGGATACTTTGAATGTAACATATTAACAATATTCTATTCTTTCCTCAAAAAATCATAACTTGCTCATTTTAATAAAATACCTAAGTACTTAGTGACTAAAATGTGGTCTGACTTGCATTGTCTTTATTTTTATTTTTACGACGTTTCGATTAGGTTTTATCTCTAATCGTTACCAAGTATAAACTGAATGTTTGTCTTAAGACTACGAGCTTATATAGGGACTGTCTCCATTGAAGCGCAACGTTTCGCTTCACTGTACACACCTCAATGATTTGATGTTACAAAGCAGTGGTTGCCAAAGATTAGGTATCTCAACACTCAGACCATTTTATATCCCAGGAGTGTTCTGCAATACCTGATCTCGACGTTTCCCCTTTTTGTGTATGAGTTTTATGTTCCTTAATTCTAACTTCTAGCGGTCGTTTGATTTCTCCAACATACATTTCACCACACTCACATGGGACTTTGTTAACACATTCTTTCTTATCGGTAGTTTTAGGTTTTGTTTTTGTTAAATGAGCTCTAAGGGTATTTCCTAATTTAAAGGCTGTTTCTATATTATAACTACTGGCAATTCGTCTTATTTTCTCCGACGTTAACTTAATGTACGGAATTGTGAAGAAGGAATGTGTTTCTTGCTGTCCAGTGTTCGTCGTTCTAAAATTATTTATAACACCGTCAATTAGTTTTAAAGGATAACCATTTTGTTGTAAATCGGATTTAATATTTGCTAACTCTTTTTCCAATGATTCGGCATTATTGCATATAGATATGGCGTGATTATAGAGGTTGCGTATAATTCCTCGTTTTGTTACAACAGAATGATTAGAACTATGATTAAGATATTGTTCAGTATGTGTTGGCTTTCTGTTTACTGAAGTTTTAATAGTTTCGTTTGAACGGCTCACCATGACATCTAGGAAAAGCAATAGATCATTTACCTCTTTCTCCATAGTAAACCTAATTGTAGGCCTAATGGTATTTAGATGTTTCAGGAAATCATTAAGTTCTTGATAATTGCCCTTCCATGCGATGAAAGTATCATCGACATATCTCAACCAGACTTTCGGTTTTACTATTTCCATTTCTATGGCATGAGTTTCGAATCATTGTTATATATATATATATATATATATATATATATATATATATATATATATATATATATATATATATATATATATATATATAGAATACATTCCAAATTGGAGCTGGATATTAGTGACACACAGTTTGGCTTCCGGAACGGGGTGGGTACAGGAGAAGCATTATTTGCTTTTATTTGACCTCTATGTCTGCTTCATAGATTACAACAAAGCTTTTGATAGGGTCAAACATGACAAACTGATAGAGATTCTCAGAAGCAAAGATTTGGATGAAAGAGATTTAAGGTTGATATCAAATCTGTATTACAATCAGCGAGCGGCAGTAAAAATTGGATAGGAAATATCCGGAGATGAGGAAATAATGAAACCCTAATGGTAGGAGGCCAGCACATAGAAAGAGTTAAGAAGTACACTTACTTGGGCACCCTAATAACAGAAAATAATGACTATACCGTCGAAATAAAAACCAGAATCGAGAAAGCACGTGCCAACTTTATTAGAATGAAAAAGGTTATCTGCAGCAAAGATCTAACGTTAGCCCTGAGAATATGACTGACTAAATGTTACGTATACAGTGTTCTATATTATGGAATGGAAGCATGGACACTGAATCGAGAGGCAATTAGAAGACTTAACTCTTTTAAAATGTGGACCTATAGAAGAATTCAGAGGATTTCGTGGGTGGATCGAGTTACGAACGTCGAAGTGTTGAGAAGAATGGGGAAAGAAAAGGAAGTCGAGATAACAGTAAAACAGAGAAAACTGCAATATTTCAGACACATTATGCGGGGAGAAAAGTATAGAAGAGGCGTAGGACGACGACGAATTTCATGGCTAAAAAACCTAAGGGAATGGTTTGGATGCAGTTCAAAACAACTATTTAGAGCAACTGCCTCAAAAATTAAAATAGCTATTATGATTGCCAACCTCCGCAATGGAGAAGGCACTTGAAGAAGAAGAAGATATATATATATATATATATATATATATATATATATATATATATATATATATGTAGACGATTGTATAACAGCAATCCCAAAAAATCGTAGTGAAGATATTCTCAATAAATTTAATGCCTACCACCAAAAATTACAATTTACCATAGAAAAAGAAGAAAAAAATAAAATCAATTTCTTAGACCTCACAATTTACCACCAAAATAATGTTATTAAAACTCAGTGGTATACAAAAGAAACATGGTCTTCTAGATATTTGCATTATAATTCTCAACATCCTCTATCCCAAAAAAAGTCGGTAGTAATAGAATTGCAGACCGAGCCATAAAATTATCCGATCCAGAATATCGAAACGAAACAATTCAAAAAGCAAAGGAAGCCTTAGTACTAAACAGTTATCCCACTAAAATTATAAACAATACTTTCAAAAAAAGAATACACAAATTTTACAATAACAACAACCAAAACCCTCAACACCAAAAAACAAAACAACAAAACCAATATGTTTCGATACCATATATACCACAACTCTCAGAAAAACTTCAAAATGTCCTCTAAAACCATAATATAATTGTTAGTCACAAAAGACACAATCTATTAAAAAAAAAACTTTAGTAGCTTAAAATGCAAAATACCTAAAGACAAAAAAACACACGTAGTATATGAGATCCCATGTAAAAATTGTAACGGAGTTTACATCGGCCAAACCAGTCAACATCTTAAAAACAGGATTAATGGACACAAATACGACAAACATAATAAGACCGCATTGACAAACCACAGCACAGAAAAACAACACACTTTTGATTTTGAAAATGTAAAAATTCTCAAAACAGAAAACAATAAAAAAAAGCGTGAATTTTATGAAATGATCGCAATTCAAAAAAATAAGAAATCTATAAATACAAAAGCTGATACAAAACACCTAAGTAAAATATATTACAATATCCTAAAATAACCCCCCAAATAAATTAAATATACACAAAATGATCTCAAAAATAAATCACTCCAAAAAATAAGAAAAAAATAATAGTCAGGCAAGGACCCTTAAGGCGAAAAAAAATCCAAACCTTTGACCACCGGAACCCATAAAATAAAATTTCAGTTTAAATAAAGATGCGACACAAAAAGCAAGGTTTTTGTAGTATCTGGTCAAAAAGTGAACCATGTGTTAACAATATGTAGTCTAAGTTGTGATCCTCGGCAAAAACTTATATAAGGTATGTTTTAAATTTAACTTATTAATTTTATGTTATAATATAGCAAAAAAATTTTTTCTATTATAGTTATAAAAAATCATTCTGAAGAAGGTCAACTGTGACCGAAACGTCAATAGATATGCATAACAAATAAAACATATGCAGTTTTATTAATAAAACGGATTTTACACCCAAAAAAATCAAAAACTTTATAAAATATATATATATATATATATATATATATATATATATATATATATATATATATATATATATATATATATATATATTGGCGACGACTGGAGAGAGTGAAGAACCTTTCATCGTATGGAAGGGCAATGATCAAGAACTTACCAACAATTAAGTTCACCATGGAAAAAGAGGTAAATGATCAATTGCCCTTCCTAGATGTCATGGTGAACCGTTCAAACGAAACTCTTAAAACTTCAGTATAAAGAAAGCCAACACATACTGGACAGTATCTTAATCATAGTTCTAATCATTCTGTTGTAACAAAACGAGGAATTATACGCAACCTCTATAATCACGTAATATCTATATGCAATAATGCTGAATCATTGGAAAAAGGTAGCAAATATTAAATCCTATTTACAATAGAATGGTTATCCTTTAAAACTAATTGACGATGTTATAAATAATTTTAGAACAACGAACACTGGACAGCAAGAAACACATTCCTTCTTCACAATTCCGTACATTAAGGGAACTTCGGAGAAAATAAGACTAATTGCCAGTAGTTATAATATAAAAACAGCCTTTAAATCAGGAAATACCCTTAGAGCTCATTTAACAAAAACAAAACCTAAAACTACCGATAAGAAAGAATGTATTTACAAAGTTCCATGTGAGTATGGTGAAATGTATATTGCAGAAACCAAATGACCGCTAGAAGTTAGAATTAAGAAACATAAAACGCATACACAAAAAGGGGAAACGTCGAGATCAGGTATTGCAGAACACTTCTGGGATAACCAACACCATATAAAATGGTCTGAGGCTGCGGCAATATATATGGAACCCAATATTAAAAAAAGAAAATTTATAGAAGCAGCATACATTAAAAACAATAATGGAATCTTCAGTAAACCGAGTGTTGAAATACCTAATCTTTGGCAACCACTACTTTGTAACATCAAATCATTGAGGTGTGTACAGTGAAGCGAAACGTTGCGCTTCAATGGACACACATACAAAACATTCAGTTTATACTTGATAACGACTAGAGATACAACCTAATTGAAAAGACGTAAAAATAAAAATTAAGACAATGCAAGTCCAACAACCACATTTTAGTCATTCTTCAACATTGTCTACAACCTTCAAACAAACGTTTAAGTACGTAGTGTCATTTTTAAAACCTAATAATTTTTTACAAGTGCAATTTTGAATTTTCGTGACCCAATTTCGACCAAAATGATATGGAATCACCATAGCAACTTCCTAAACAAATCAATATAATCAAATGGAGTAATATAGCGGTCGAATTTAAAACCTCCCTCTTAGAAGTAGGTTATTAAGAAAGTTTCGTTGCTTACAGAAAAATTTGTAACTTGACAATAGTGCTTATCCAGTTTTTTAAGTTAGATATCCCCTCCTCCATACTACATTTGGAAGAAATAGATGTAATGGTTGTAAAAAATTAAATGTTTCAATAAATTAACTCTTCATACTTTTTATTTTTTCTGTTTTACTGTTTTAATAATTTTCGCTTTAATTATTTACTGCAATATTTATCTTTATTATTTTAAACCACACTGTAATAACAATTTTGTTTTGTTTCAGGTATGGTGATATAACTCTTGTCTATATTGCTGGGTAAGACTAAAATATTTTTATTCATCAATTCCCTTATTACTTGTCTGATTTACCTCATTGCAATATACCCCAGGAAACAGAGTGTTAAAAAAAAACTCAAATACTGCCTGCGATCTGATTGCAGAAATGGGTAGTAGAAATGACGCCTCATCTCGTGTCTCAACAAATTTTGGTTGGAACATTGTTTTTTTTTAACAAATAGATCGAAAAATGATTTTTGGATTTTACGGAAAATCTAAGGAATTTAGAGAAAAATGTTCCATAAAGGAATTTATATGTCTTGAAAATGTCTTCAAAATGAGTTTTTGTTTGTCTAAATCGGTCCATAAACAAAAAAGTTATTGCAAATTAAACATTAAAAATGGCTTATTTTTCAATTGTTAATAATTTTCTTAATATTTATTGAATTGTTTTTAACTTTTACCAGACTGTGAGTGTTAAAGTGCTTAAAAAGTGTGCGAAAGTTGGGCGCTGTCGGTCAAATAGTTTTTGTAAAATTGCAATTGTTTATAAGAAAAACGAAAAAAATGACTATTTTTGATTGGCTATACCGTCGTCTAGGAAACTGCTACGGAATTCTGTCAGTGCTCATTCTCTTCGCAAACACTTAAGCTATCATGTAGTAAAAAAGGTGGATATTTTTCATACTCTGTTTATGCAAAATCGTCATGAAGATATGGGTAGTTTTTCGCTTATTAATAAATTATTTAACATCCGCATTTTTTGTCCGATTTAATAATGAAACATATATATATATATATATATATATATATATATATATATATATATATATATATATATATATATATATATTGTCGTATATGCACGTCTGTCGTTTTTGGAAAATTAATAGTGGAGATCGGATTTTCCTCGAGAACGCCACGAGGTACGTTTCGATCGAACGCGAACGACGTATACGAGCTGTGAGCGACTTGCGTATCAGAAAATTGGTCATTTTTGGTATGCGTTTGACCCTGCATTGCGTGGTCTCCACCTTGAAGTAAAACTTGGGTGTGATTTAAAAATTGTTCCATTGGAGAAATAATTTGAGTGTTGGAATTTAACTCAGTATTTTGATTCATTTGGGTCATTTCAGATTCATTACGAGTATAGAATTCTGTTAGGTCTGACGCGACCCCACGAGGGGCCGCGGAGGCCCCACCAAAACCACCCGAACAGCCTGAAATGCCACCTTCCTCATCAGACCGGAAGGAACTGTGAGAGAAGGGATTGGACATGTTTAAATAAATAATTTTTCCTCTTAAATTGGAATATTTTGTATAAAAATATAAAAATCACGGAGGGCTGGGCTTTAATATACTTAATATATGAGAAAAATTAAGTATATGGAATTTGGGTTGAATGAGAACTTGGCCAATATTTACTTTAATTTGTTTTTTTATTAGACGTGAGCTCTAATAGAATTTCTGCAGTAAAAATTTTTTAGACTGGGACTCTTTAGTTTTGTGTCGAAATTAAATGTAATGTTCGGACTCTTAATAAAATTTCTGAAATTCAATTTTCTCAAAAATTTTTGTTTTGGTGTTAAGCGCAAACTAAGACACGTTTAGTGCTCTTAAATCCGTTAACGATGTCACTATCAGGTTATCACTAATTTTCTCTTAATAGAAAATTATTTGTCGCAATCGGCATGTCTAAATCGGGTATGTCGCTATCAGGTTTCCTTTACGCAATTTTATTATATTTGTAGAAGTAGGCACGTGAATACTCTGTATATTAATTTCAAACAGTTTCCGCAAGAATTAAAAAAAAATCGGCGTGAACAGTTTTTTAGAGAAGCTTATTTTTCCCGACGGCGCTGGAATTTTATTAAAATTTGAGTGTCAGGGTTTTTATTTAACTGAAGCCTGAGTAAATGCTTCAAAAGACTTAGATACTCTTGTGCGCGTGTGTAAAAAAAATTTGAGATATCTGTACTTTTTAAAAGATAACCAGATTCTGCTAACGAATCACGACATAGGGTATCGCGCTAAGGCACGCCTCCTTTTTTAAATTTGGGTGTGGTTTTGTTGCTGACGCGTGTTAAATCGAGCTTTCCGGATTTCAGACAGTCTTCGAAAGCGCCAGACTTTTCTGATGGTGTTCCTAAAACGGCTATAGTGTGCGATATCTTCATAAAGCAGGGACTATAACAATCTTAGGCGAAGCGTTGCCAAGTATAAAATTATATCGCTAGACCGTAACGTGATGCGTGGTTGGTCCTGTAACGAGCGCTATCGTGGTTCATCTCCACCAGGTCGCTATTTTTCGTTGTTATAAGGTAGAATTAGAAAGTGAAAAATCGTTTCTAAGTTTTTTCTACCTTATTGAACCGCAACGCAGGGGGGTGCGGTGAGAGTCCCTCCTAAACCACCCGACCAGATAGGAAATCTGGCCGCCTCACCTTTCTTCTCGCTCACCGGGGCAAAGGGGAGTAAATGATAAAAGGGGCTTTTGTTTCTTCTGTTTACTTCGGAAATTGAAGTAAAGTTTGCTTCCAAAAATAAGCATATGTCTGCTATGCATAAAGCATGATGAATGTTTGAGCTTAGAATGCTCCAAGGTTGAGATTCTGAGAGAAAATCAAGAATTGGGTAAGCTAAGCATTACGGTGAATAACACTTAGCCAAGGGATACTTGCAAGTGTATGAGTTTATAGGCCTTTTGTTTTTGTTTCATATTTTCCGCAAAGAAAATTTTGAAAAAGAATTTTGTTTAAAAATTTCCGCAAAAGAAATTTAGAAAAATTTTTTTTTTATAATAAAAATTTCCGCAAAGAGATTCGTTGTACAACTTTCCGCATGAAAATTATGCATAAATCTGAATATAAAATCCGCTACAGGGATGTAAGGTAATGCGCATTTCGAAAATTGAGAATGAAGATTATTCCGCAATTGAAATGATTAGCGTTGTTTATACCCATGTGTTTAATTAACGTGTAATGCGTGTAACTATAACTATCTATACATTCTTTTCTTATAATCCATTCCTAAACATCGTAAAATATATCAGTCCATTCAACTCTCGCAGGGGATACATCTTATAACGAAACTGGTAATAAGTTGCCTTTAATTCCCGCAGTTAAATTTGCTGAAGGGGGATAAAATAAAATCCAACATATTTCAAGAACCGTCCTTTTTCCAGGTATTCCTTCCTAAGAATCCCGAAATAAAGGCGTTTTAATGTTCTGAAATATATCGTAGAAACTGAAGTTACTTTTCGCAAAAGTGATTAAAAAATGTAGGGGTAACAAGGAACAGATCATAAGAAGTTTTGTGTTTATGTCCGCAAAACAAGTAAGGGTAACTGAATCGTATCGAAGTTCTCAAAACAAGTATGGGTAACTGACTTGTATAGAAGTTCGAAAAAAGTATGGGTAATAAAACGCTATGAGAAAAAGTATGGTTAACCAAGTTGCTAAAAACAGTACTAGTAACTGTGACTTAGAAAAATATGAAAATTTTATCTAAGTGAAAATTGAAAATATTATTATAAAATAATAATATTGGAGTGTCAAAACGACTGAATATGAATTTGTTTTGAAAAATTTTAATGAATTTTTCTGGAAAAAATATGATATGGGAAATCATATCATATTTTGATTTTGAGGTTATGTTATGGTTGAGTATATGGAACTCATGTTTATTTCGAATTGAATCGCGAAGTTTATGTCGGTGATCCGTAATTGCAACCCCAGTTCGTGTATACAATTACGAATAACACCCGACTTTCGAACTATAGTGTCTGAGAGCCCTGTAGTTGAGAAAACTTACCTAGGCGTTCGTAAGCAGATACTACCTAAAGTCCAACACTGTATTTTTTATACAAGGGGAATTCTCAGACACCGTATTTAAACCGATTAGTTTGCATTTCGCTTTAAAATCTTCTTGAATCTTTGGTTTTTCACTATCTTTGTGCAAGTGATAGCTACTAAACGCCCAAAGATCCCGTGATATGATTTTAAGTTTAATTTAGCGATGACTGGACGTTCTTTGAAGACTTCGATGCCTTCAGAAAGATCGTCGTGGTTGTTGTATGGAGGTACTGGAACTGGTAAGCGCCACGGCCGTTGCTTTCAGGCTCCTCATGGTTGTCGAATCAAGAAGATGCCAATCCAAAAGAGAAGAGAAGAGAAGAGAGCGATGCTTGTGATCGACGAGTTTTGTTAACTTTTTTAGGCCACGCCTTTAAAGTCGAAACAAACGAATGACAACGCTGCATTTTGTCCCATAAGCACTAATGCTTTTTGAACAGTGAAATTTCAAAGGAAATCATGCTTGAAAGTTTGTGAAATGGTGTTTTCCATTTGAAGGATGATCCATAGTGATCAGATAAGTATCTGTTTTCAAAAATCGCAAACAGATATGTACAATAAGGGTGATATTTATACTTTCTCGGTACTCCGTCGGGTCTTCCGAAAGAAACCGATCAGCGCTTAGCGCGATCCGCCAAAGCTTTATGTCTGCGCCGCCGCCTGTGTCGGTGTCTATGCGCCATTATCGCCAACAACGTGCAGTTATTTTCTCGAAATTTCCGTCTTTATACGTTTATTTTATTTTTATGATTTTTTTTTTGGTTCTTTTAGATAGAATTCTACAACAATTTATCTATCTATCTATCTATATATATATAT
The DNA here is from genome assembly GCA_034092305.1 of Diaprepes abbreviatus. Taxonomy (NCBI): domain Eukaryota; kingdom Metazoa; phylum Arthropoda; class Insecta; order Coleoptera; family Curculionidae; genus Diaprepes; species Diaprepes abbreviatus. The sequence goes on along the minus strand of JASJET010000340.1, from coordinate 50,525 downwards.
ATATATATATATATATATATATATATATATATATATATATATATATATTAACTTTTATGAACAATTATATTTGGTCTCCTCCAACACCCCCAAAAATTATATTTTACAAGATTTCGCATTTTTTGCTTTAATTACATATGTATGAACTAGAAATAATAATATCATGCTAAAATTTGATTTTTCTAATTATTGTATTGAAATAACATTTCTTGAGTAATGTTATTGTTATAAAATAAGGTTGTATTAAAAAGTTATACAATAATCCATTAAATCATAATTATCCACTTTTTTACTACACGATAGCTTAAGTCTTTACGAAGGGAATGAGCACTGACAGAACTCTGTAGCAGTTTCCTAGACGACAATACAGCCAATCCAAAATTTTATAAAAACTATGGGACCGACAGCGACCAACTTCCGCACACTTTTTAAGCACTTTAAAACTCACATTCTCATAAAAGTTGAAAACAATTCAATAAATATTAAGAAAGTTATTAACAATTGAAAAATAAGCCATTTTGAATGTTTAATTCGCAATAACTTTTTTATTTACAGACCGATTTGGACAAACGGATAAACTCATTTTGAAGATATTTTTAAGACGTACAATTCGTCTTTGGAACATTTTTCTCTATATCCCTTAGATTTTCCGTAAAATCCAAAAAAAAACGGGGAAACATAATTTTTCGACCTATTTGTTAAAAAAAAATAATGTTCCAACCAAAATTTGTTGAGACACAAGCTGCGACGTAATTTCTACTACCTTCCCCTACCAGGCAGTATTTGAGTCATTTTTACCTCCCAAAAATCGCTTCGCTTCCTGGTCTAATAATGCTGGCAACAGCTTTGCTAGTGTTCATCTATTGCAACACTTTGTGTTTCCAATGCAAATGGTTATAATTGTTAGTGAATTTTACTTCTTAAATAAGTAATAAGGAAGTAAAAACAGTAAAAATTTCGAAGCCAACGTATTTCGGCCATATTGTAAGACATCCGGAAAAATACTACCTTCTTCAGTTAAAAATTTCACGAAAAGATAGGCGGTAGTGCCGCAAGCCGTAGAACATCCTGGTTGGAAAACCTACACAGGTGGTCCAACATGACAACAACATATCTCTTTAGAACTGCAATAAACAAGGTTGTGAAGCCAACATGACAGTCAGAATTCGACAATCGAATATGGCACGCTAAAAAGAAAAAGAAGATCGGCTCTTTTCCCAAAACAGCTCAAAATAGCCACAAAATTAATTTTGACAATTATCTACAAACCACCACCAAAGATCAATATAAGGCGAGTCCATTGAAATTAAAAAGAACAGCGCCCTGGGTAAGAAAGATAGAGCACTGAAGCTACATATCATCTGGAAAATCCTTCTCGAGGGATTCGAATATTCCGACATTACTAGTATAAAAGTTCACAGTACGCCAAACTTCCTCACTTTACAATAAACAGTAAGAACAAAAGACATGAAAAAAGATTTTAGCGAAATGTTTATCTGTAAAATACCTTCACGAATATACTACTATAAGATATATTTTACCCAATCTTCTCCTACTTTATCACATATCGGCCTAATAAGATATATCTCGGAACAAAAATCCGTCGTTCGAAATTCGTCCTTCTCCCGAAATTCGTCTCGCTCTTTTCAGAAACCGATACGCTATCACGGTGCTTAATAATCTAATTGATGAGTTCGAATTACCGACGTGAAAAATAAGTATATGCGGCCTGCATGCTTTACTAATTTTCTCACACTTGAGTCACTAAACACTCTTTGGCGTAACCTTGGTGCGTTTTCGAGGACGTTGGTAATCATCACGCGATTTTCTACGGTTTACGTGTACAAATAGGTCTCGTTTCGTATAGAGTAGACCGAACTAAATAAGGAATGTTAATTCTAATTAACCCTAAATTCTGTCTACGAAAGTTCAGTTGAAAATACGTCGTAAAAATGGTTGATTTTTTATTTTTATTCATTTAACGAATACCATACTTGAACGGGTGACTTTTTTACTAAGAAAGAAAACACTTTCTTGGTTATGGTAATGTACGGGGGTTGCTAGAAACGTTTTCTTCCTAAAAATTAAACATTTTTTTATTTTAACGCGCTTACGCCATTTATCCTGCAATGAATGTATTCTGGCAGAAAATTATTCTTCCAAGAGGCATTAATATTCTTATTCAAAATTGTTACTGTTTAACAAATGCGTTCTCTGGAAAGTTTTTCAATTTCCGAACTAAATGGCTAATAGTTCATTGAAGTGTCATTTGCAGCAGATAGTTGAACTTTGGCTCCTTTGTCAACTATTGCAATGTGATGAAGAACGAGGAACACAAACTAGTTCTGTAGTACGTAATTTTGTAACTATATGACCGTAGGTAGCTGCCTCTATTAGTAACCTTCTAGATGTATTTAATGTTCATGTGTGAACATATGCCTCGTCCGTATTTTTCCCTGTTTTTTGCTTCTGTCATCCAAGTTTTTCTTAGAATTTTTCTGATGTCACAGTATCAAATTGAGCGTCCTGGGCCCCTCTTCCTTCCTCACAGTTTCCATTTACTATCCATCTTATTTTGTCCATCCTAATGATACGAGCCGCCCAATGCCACCTTGCTCTCAATATTGTATGCTTTATGTCTTCCATCTTTGTATTATATTTTATCTATTTGATTGATTTTCTATCAATTAATGTAATATTTAATATGGTTATCTGGTGTTGGGTGGTTTCTAGCGTATTCATAATATTCTTGTATATTAGGACATATAGGTTAAATTTTTTATTCTTATTTTGGAATATATATCTTAAATTATCGAACGCTGTCTAGGTCAGTATTATTATCTGGTTTAGGTTCGCTCTTTACATTTCTTTATCTCTTTTTTGGCCAGGTATGTATTCCCCCATTTTTATTGGCGTTTTTCTTTCAGTTCTTTAATCATTGTTTCCAGTTCTATTAGATCATCATTTATAAGTACTACATCATCTGCGTATCTGAAGTCTTCTATATTAATTTCATGACTTTCCTGTTGTAATTTTTTAAATATGTGTTCCAATACTAGTGTAAACAGCTTAGGTGATATGAAATATCCTTGTCTTATGCCCCTTTCCAGATTAACCTGTTCAGATGTGTAATTTTATGGTATTCGTTTTTTTTTTTGAAAATATCCTTAATAAGTTCTATATATCTTGAGTTGATTCTACAGTTTTCAATTGCATTTACTATTATCCATATTTCAACTGAATCTAAAGCTTTGTTAAAGTCGATAAAAGCTAGATATAGATCTGTGTTATATTCCACTATATCCACTATAATATTACGAAGTGTTTGGATATGTTCGAGTGTTCAAAAATGCTTTCTGAAGCCTGCTCGTTCTATACCATAACATAGATCGAACTTGTTTATCAACCCTGTATTGTCTGTTTTGTATAGTTGACATAGCAAACCTATTGCTCTGTAATTTTTTGATTCTAATTTGTCCCTCTTCTTATATAGTAATATTTGTGTTGCGTTATCTCATCCTTGTGATATTTTACGAAGTGTTAGTTAAGCGATGTTTTAAGCATTTCTACTGAAATCTCTCCTTCATATTTCACTAATTTATGTTGACTTCTTCCGGTACTCTATTTAACTTTATCTGCTCTATGGCTTTTTTATTTCATATGTTTCTATGGAGGGTATTTCTTCTAAACCGATATTGATTATTTGTTTTTTTTCCTGTTGTGCCTTTTTATCCTTTGTAAACTTGTACAGTTCTTCATAATACTTCTTCGTTATTTGCAGTATTTCTTTTCTGTCGTTTGTTATTATTTCGTTATTTCTTTACTGCATGTGTATTCGCGTTTATTTCTTTTTCTGTACCTTTAATTTTTTGTTTTCCTCAATTGTTCTCACTATGTGTTTTTCTTTATGTTTTATTTTATTTATTTTCGTATATTTCGTTTCATATAATCATTTATTCTTCTTTTACCTTAACTAGCTAGTTTTTGTCTTTTCATGATAAGTTCTTGGGTTTCGTAGTTGATTTGTTTCACGTGTTTAGTCCCGAAAGATTCAGTTGCCATCTTTGAGTTAGCCATAATTCATTGGCTTGTTCTAGAGTGACATTTTTTTGTATTCAGCGATGCCATAAATTTCTTTGTAGTTCTAATTGAGAATATCCTGATCTTCAAATAAGTCTGAATATATATATATATATATATATATATATATATATATATATATATATATATATATATATATATATATATATATATATATATATATATATATATATATATATATTCATTTTGAGTATATATTAGTTTTCTTCATTTTTTTCTGTATGTTTATTCTTATATTTTTATATTTTTTATATTCTGGATACATTTAACAAGACGGTGGTTATGAGATTTCTAATTGAAAATTTTGTTCCGGCTTTTTCCGAAGGCGTAGAACCTTTATAGACTCTAATGTGTTTCTGGATCCTAGTGACATAACAAAGCCTCATCGCCTGTCACTGCCTTAAAAATGTCAAGGTTTGAATCCAAATATTACAAATAATTTTGGGAAATTTGTGCTTAAACATTTTTTTTTCGGGTATTACAAATGTGTGCCGTTTACACATGCCTTGTTGGTCATGTCTAGTCTTTTAACATCATATGTTAGTGGGAGATATCCGTATCTCATATGATCTGCTCCAAGGGTCGGCCCTGGTGTTTAGTTTCTCAGCATGTGACAATAAAGCAATATTTATTATTTTATGCAGACGATGTTATAGTATTTCATATGGAAAAGAGCATGAAGCAGTTTTGTGCTAACAGACCCAGTCTATAAACTTAGCTTCGGTCGGATTTCTGGGTGTGAAGCTGGATCGTTGGCATGGCATTCGTACGTGAACTGTCTTTCAAAAAAAGCTGCCACCAACATTTTTATTTTGCGTAGTCCTAAGTGGCATTTATTGGCCAAAATTCTAAAAAAGTCATATTATTCGTTGATCCAGGCTCATGGTAATTTATCAACTGATAAGATATCTGTCCTGCAACGCAAAGCAATAAGAGTTGTGATGAATCTGGGTTATACCGTAGAACAGATTATAGAGATCCATTCAGAATAAATGTGATTTAAAGATTCCCTTTATTATATATTTTCGAATTCCTAAAGTGATGAGTTTAGGATTGAAGATAAACCTATATAGCAAATTTAAATTATATATATATATATATATATATATATATATATATATATATATATATATATATACATATATATATATATTTGACAAAAATATTGTTTTGAAGATATACAAAGTAGTAATTGGCTTTATGTGACTAAAATTTTTTTCATCAAAAGAAAATGTTTTTATGTCTATTATTTTCCTACAGATTAATATATTAAATAAATAATTAGGTTTTAATTAACTTAGATAAACTAAATCTAATTTAACTGCATCAACTATTTTATTTATAGCAATTAAATTTTCAATTAATCTGTTATGGCAATTAAATGTTTTATTGAGAAGAAATAAATAAATTTCGCATTATATTTCTAGCCGATCATACATACATAACATAAACTCTTGGTTATCAACTTTGACTCTAACTCGTCAATAATTCGCCTTGATCCATGTTCCTTGCTTCGGTTTAGTCTTGATACCGTATGTTTTAAATAATTTTTGTATTAAGTGATTTCACCAAAAACCTCTATTTTGCATGATTTAGAGCTGTTACACATACCTACAGGTTATATTTTTAAAATTAATGGCATGAATACGATATATACGGTATAATTTTACACGCAAGGTTGAAAATCGTGAATTACCTGAAACCAGTACATCGTAAATAATTATCTAAAATATGTAAAACAATCTAAGCTCCCTTCTCAAAGTACAACATCAGACTTCCGGATTATTTTTCCAAAAGTTTTGGAACTAGAAGTTTTATATTACCACGTTTTTATTAACTCGTTTTCTTGTCTGTCTGTTTGTTAGCAGAAAATTTTGCAATCTAACTTTCCGATGAGTAAGAGACTTGAAACAATAAACATAGCTCAGAACTGAATTACAGTGTAATGTTAACTAGCTTTCTTGTCTGTCTCTTTGTTTATTTGTCTGTTCAGTACAAAATTTGCAATCGATTTTTATCTGTTCGGTACAAATTTAACAATTTTAAACTGAAGAATAAATAATTATTTACATATATTTTTTAAAATACAACATTTTTAAAATGGATTATAAAGTATTAAGTAACAAACCCATACAGACTCATAACACCTTATAGATTCTCAACACATTGTCCTGAAAATTTGTGGTTGTGAATTTTTAATAACTCTTGTTATAAGGGAAGCCATCGAAATCGCAAAAAGGCCCAACAACTTAAATAGCAGAGATATAGTCAGCGATTGCCTAATACTTGGAAAAACCTGCTTACGAAATATTAACCAGTAGTATGTAGTGAAGAAAGAGATCACAACTCGGCAACACGACCCCAAATACTGGCAACAGGGCCGACGACACGCAGCAGATCTCGCAACCTAATTGGCTATAACCATCCGGTCAACGAACGCGCCCCACGTACACACGGGACCGACAGCATCCGAATCGTAAGCGTCAGTTCGTTCACAGACGCCGTACAGTGAGCTTTCAAAATGGTGAATGGGATTTCAACGAAACTTCAGCTGCTTTACAGTCCTAAGAGGGGTTCAGCACATACACAAGATATCCGACATATCATATATCATATATATATATATATATATATATATATATATATATATATATATATATATATATATATAATATTCCAAACTAGGGTTATTGGGATGCAGTCTTTTTCAAATTTGTAGGCCTTGGTAAGGAGAAAAACCCTTTTTTGATTCTGTCAAGATTTTGAGAATTTATTCTTCAGGACATCTCTACAAGTATTAATTAAATAGTTAGAGTATCAACTTAACTTATAATTATTAAGTAACTCACCAATGTGGATATTTAGAGGCATATTTTGAAAGAATTTTAAAAATTCGTTGAAATTCTAGAAAATTCGAAAACAGTTAAACATGCTACTTGACTATTCCACCATTTTATACACCTGTCATGTGCCAACCGGGAAGTGTCGTAGGTGGTGTAAGTAGTGGGGGAAAATACGGATCCGTAAACAGTGGCGTAGTCAAGCATGAAATTTAGCAAAAATAAAATTTAAAGTTAAGAAATTACTTGTTTGATTTCTTTACATAATATAAGAAAATTTAATTTAAAGAACTATTCTTCTGGAGATGGACTTCCAGGACGCTCAAATACTTTTCTTTTTCCAATTTTAAAATATAACTGTAAATGGTACTCAGACTCTCGGTGTAACTTTTTTATTCATAGTGTTACTTTCTTGGTTAATGTGCACCATTACAAGAAAGAGCTTTTTGTGATAAGCAGTAACTCTTTCCAGAATCTCAGTGCCATCCCAGTTAATATGGTGATCTTGATTAAAAATATGTTCAGCCAGAGCTAAATTTTATGCTGGACTACGCCACTGTTTACGGATCAGTATTTTCTCCCACTACTTACACTACCCACCACACATAATAGGTGTTACTATAAAATCGTGGAAGAGTCAAGTACGATGTTTGGATGTTTTCGAATTTTCTAGAATTTCAACGAATTTTTACATTTCTTTCAAAATATGCCTCTAAATATAATTAAAAAGTGCTAATGTTGGGCTTTACCTCCGATTTTCAAACGTCTACTTGTTTCATGTTCAAACCACATTGATGAGTTACTTAATAATTATAAGTTAGGTTAATACTCTAACTATAATTGTAGAGATGTCCTGAAGAAGAGACAGATAAATTCTCAAAAGCTTAACAGAATCAAAAAAGGGTTTTTCTCTTTACCAAGGCTTACAAATTTAAAAAAGACTGCATCCCCAATAACCCTAGTATGGAGTATTGCTTCTTGACTAGTCCGTTGCGACTACTTCCCCCTTTATATATATATATATATATATATATATATATATATATATATATATATATATATATATATATATATATACATATACATATACATATATAAATAACATAACTGTTAGGTGAGGTTAGGAATGGTTTTTTAGCTATTATTCTGGTTCTATTTATGATATCAAGGTGAAATAAATTTTATACTATTATTACGAATGACTAGGAAAAACTTATTGATACGCCCTCGTATACAAATATTCCGACGTGGTGAGTCACCTTTATTATAATGTACCGAAAGGAATATTGTATCGATGATTCATATTTATAGATAAATTTCAACTTTTATGTTCTAGATTTATATAGGATAAGATAAGAGTTTTAAGATAGTTAAATAATAGTATTTGAATACTGAAGATATTAAAAAGTTGCAATAAGATAGTTGTGTTTTTGCTGTGTTAAGAAGTAGTTAAAATAAGTATTGGAAGTATTAGTGAAAGGTGTGTTTTCTTCTGCGCCTTTAGTGAGCGAATTTTAAAGAGAGAAAACCGTAACACTATTTTTGTAAGTTACTGCTACATACTTATGAAGATTGAACAAAATTTATGCAATAGTCTTAGCTTTATCTGTTAAAATAGTAAAAACACATTTTAACACTTTTCAGCCTTACAAAAGGGAATTTACAGAATATGTGAAGCCAAAAATCATTTCATATCATGGTTTTTCATAGAAAAAAATACCTTTTAATGAGCAATTTTTAAATGCGGATATCGAAAATCAAGAAATTAGTTTTTAGATATTGTTATGAGCTATCTTTTGAAATCAAAATCGAGTCCATATCTCTATTTGATCAAGAGAATTCGACCAATTTATCAAATAACAATTTACCCATTTTCACCCTTTTGGGAGGAAATTTTGAAAAATTCTATAATAGTAATTGCCTACATAGATATTAACAACCTTTTCTCAACATTTTATAACTCCATCTTTAGTAGTTTGGGCTGTGCGTTAAAATATCAAAACAACGCCGCTTATAAATCTAGGTTACAATTGTTGGGTAGAAAACCTTTCTAATACACCTCGTATATAACCTATAGACAAACACAAAGTATGTATTCTAATATATTAGTTAACGACGATTTGGTCTAGTCAATCCGAATTACAACAAAAATTAAGCAAAAAGCTCCGAAGTACCCATTTAACTTTTAACCCTTCCACACAAGTGCAATAAACGCGTTATCCGAAAGATAACACAACTGGCCATAACTATAATAAAGGCCTAAAATGGGTAAAAATATGTTAATGCTCCATCCGAAAACCAATAATTAAGATAATCGCCGAAATAAAACTTTTGAAAATACCGGGCCTAAGCCATTAATCTTTAGATATTGTCAAAATTTACCTGGGAGCTCTTTTTTCGGAAGATCAACTGCACAAATCAGGTTGGTCTCGTGTCCCTTTTTTCTTCTTAGATTTTTATTTAGTATGGGAGTAAATGTAATTACACATGGGAATGCGAAATTTGAATTGCAATTTTTCTGTTCTGAGTTTATAAAGGTAAACACGAAAATAAATTTTGTTTTTTCTAGGCCGTCAAGGACTGATGTTTTTTAATAAAATATAGCTTATTACTGCAATATCCTCTTTTAACATATATACAGGGTGTCTCAAAAGAAACTACACATTTGTTTTGCTTATTACGTGAACGCAACTATTCCGTGTGGCGCGGGGGGTATGTCAATCGGTAGCCTGGCTCTTGGGAATTTAGTCGCTATGGAGCGTTTCTCGGGAGCGGACCGTGCTTTGTGCGTACGTGAGTTTTACAAGAACGGTAATTCGGCGACTGCAGTGCGTAGAAAATTCCGCAATTTTCGACATATTCGTCACTTAAATGATGCGCCAAGCGCTCGGCTTATTGGAAAATGGATCCAGAAGTTTGAAGAGACCGGTTCAACACTAGATAAACCAAAATCCGGCTCTTCGAAAACGGTCGAAAACGTAGAGAGTGTTACTCAGTCTGTTCGTGACGACCCAAACGTTTCGATTCGTAAGCGTGTTGTTGCTTTAAATGTGCATAGGTCATCATTATTCCACATTTTACACAAAGATTTAAAGCTGAACCCCTATAAAATTCAGTTGGTGCAAGAATTGAAGCCTCTGGAGGCTGGTCAGAGGCTTGACTTCGTAAACCAGATGACTGAACGCTTTTCAACGTTTACCAACATCTTCTTTTCGGATGAAGCCCATTTTCATCTTAATGGTCATGTAAACAAGCAAAATTGCCGCTATTGGAGTGCAAACAATCCAAAACACAAACATCAGAAACCTCTACATTCGCCGAAAGTGACTGTATGGGCTGCGATGTCGGCGCGAGGTATTATCGGCCCGTACTTTTTTGAAGATGAAAGGGAACGCACAGTAACAGTGACTTCAGAGCGATATGTGGAGATGTTAGACGACTTCTTCGTTCCTGAACTGCAAAATTTTCCTAGCTATAACCAAAGAACATGGTTCCAGCAAGACGGAGCAACTTCACACACGTCCAACATGTCTCTGCCACGAGTGCGTGAAATTTTTCCTGGCAAATTGATCTCAAAGAAAGGTGGCCTCCACGCAGTCCTGATTTATCACCTATGGACTTTTTCCTATGGGGTTATGTCAAATCAAAAGTTTACGCCAACAAACCGACTTCCCTGGCACAATTAAAAGAAAATATCCGCAACGAAATGGCAGACATCACGGAGAATACCTGCCGAGCCGTCATGGGCAATTTTAGTGCTCGATTAAATGAATACCGTGAGCGCAACGGATTACATTTGGACGATATCATTTTTAAAAAATAAATTCCCAAACAATGTATTTTAATATGTAATAAACATTTTTTCAATAAAGTCCTGACTTTTTTTTAAATCGATTTTTTAAATGTGAACTTTCTTTTGAGACACCCTGTATTTGTTAAGGTGTTGAATATTATCATATGTTTATATTTTGGGCCATACATATTCCTCTCTTATCTGCCTTTTTTTATTTATGTCTTGGATATTTGTATGGAAACATTATTTCTTGTGTGCATTTTTAAAATTTAAAATCATTGGATTAGTATTGTTGTACCACGGTTGCCACCAACACCGTATTAAGAATGGGCAAAAATATGTATTTGTCAAAGGAATTGCGACTTGGAGTTGTTGTGTTAAAAAGACAAGGTGTAAAGCAATGCACCATAGTAAAAAATTTACATTGAAGTGAGGGTGTTGTTTCAAAAATTCTAAAGAAGTTTCGGTTACTAGGGAATGTTCATAATCTGCTAAAGTCAGGTCGTTCTAAAAAAAGTTCCCCCTATGTTGAAAAGTACATTAAAGAATTTCGATAACTGATCCGCATAAGTCATCCGTCCAAATTAGTGCAGACATAACGCCTCGAACTTTGAGAAGACGTCTTTGTGAAGTTGGATTGTTTGGAAGAATTGCTGTCAAAAAATTTTTACTCTCCAAAAAAATCGATAAGGGTGGACTTCAGTTTGCTCAGAGGTATTTACAATGGACACCTCAAAACTGGGGTGCGGTGTTTTGGAGTGATGAAAGTAAATTTAAAGTGTTTGGTTCAGACAAAAGGTCGTTTGTTCGAAGGCCTGTAAGAAAGAATTTTGATATTAGGTACCAAAAACCTACTGTGAAACATGGGGTGGCAGTATTATGGTGTGGGGATGCTCTTCCAAGTTTGAAACGGACCCAATAGTGAAAATAACTGGGAAAATGGATCGATTGCCCTTTCCCAATGAAGAAATGCCCCTTTTATTTAGATATCAACAAGATAATGACCCCAAACACTCATCCCGTTTAGTAAAAAATTGGTTTTAAGAGAAAGCGTTGATTTACTGGAATGACCTTCTCAATCGCCGGACCTAAATCCGATTGAGTATCTTGGAGCGAAAAATTAGGGAAAGAATATTTCATAATTAAAATCATCTATGGGAAGTTTTACAAGATGAATGGTGGAAGATTACAGTTGATGTATGTCAAAATCTTGTCGATTTATTACTAAGAAGATGTAAGGAAGTCATTAAGGCAAAGGAAATTTTAACAAAATATTTAACTTTGCTTCTTTAATTTCTACAGACTTAATTATTTTTTGTGGAGACAATATTCTTTCCATACTTTAGTCAAAAATGTTTCTTATTTATGATAGAACTTTGTTTTATTTTGTATTTTCATTCGTAGAATAGAAAGTTTATTTTTTAATATATAAAAAACACAAAAACACAAATTTTCACTCAAATTCGACATTAGATCCACCATGCTACTTTGAGATTACTTAAAATCAGTTAAATTTTGTTGGCCTGTGTAATTTACATAAAATAATTAACTATATCTGATGTATTTGCGCTGAGGCTATTAAAATAAGGGAACATATGCTCGAAAAGGCACATAAGAATCGGGTTCAGTAAAATTTTATCGAACTTCTCTCTTAAAATCTCCGAAGGTCTTGAGTGCAGCGAAGCCTCGACATGTAACTACCAGTAAGATAATGTAGGCAATTAGAAAATGGCTTCAGAACCATTTCCGATACGTTTTCTTTACTTATATACCCGTACTATTTTTGTTTAAGTCTTGTTTTCGTTACCTTTTTTAATTTGGACATTTAGTGATTTGTTACATAATTATACCGAATTTAAAATGATATTTTTATTTTATTTGGCCGATGCATTTTAGTAATTAGCGACTACAAAACGCTCATTTAGGACGTTATAAATCAAAACGGCTGCCAATTTTAAATTTCGAAGGACGCAACAGTTCCTTTCAGTGAGAGAGAACAAGTGATGAGTCATAATTGTTCCCATTGGCCATTGGCAAATCAAAGTTTTCTTCCTGGTATTGTCTGCATATCTGTACAGTTGGAATTATTGAATTTCGGGTTAAAGAATGGTTTCCAAACTGTATTTCTTCGACATAACAGGTCTACCCACTTTAAACGCTGTAAAAAAAAGATTGTTTTTGTGATTTTTTTTGAGGTTGCTTTTATAAATGTGGATATAAAACTTTTTAGGCTGAAAAAATAAGTTCTGAAAATACATTAAACAATTTTTTTTATAAATATGGGGTTTAGTTGGACCAGGTCAATAAAAACAACTTATGGAACACTTTGCTGTATTTGTCGACGTTTTGACCTCTATGAGATCATTCTCAAGACTATACAGCTAGATCCCTTGCGTGCAAAATAAAATATAGGCCCCAAAATCTTCCAATATCCATATCTGAAGAACTTGAGATGTAATTTCTTACCCCGATATATTTTATACTGCATATTTAGTTTGTATACGCCCCGAAAACCCCACAATATCAATTTTAGACAAAATCGAAAAATGTCAAATTTTCATTCCTTCATATTGTATTTTATCAACCTAATTGCTGTAACAAATTAACTTCATATTCGTAATACAGAACCCCGAAAACCTCCTTATACCAAATTTGATTTAAAAGAGAATAAGGTAAAATTTTCAAACCACCATATTGGATACATCATATTGAATTTCAAAAAAATAATTTTAACATCTTAAAAAGTAATCTAAATCCTTCAAAACCCCCTAGCACCAATTTTGGATGATATCCGGAAATTTAAAGTTTCTGCATCTGACATATCAGATTTTCTTAAAACAACTTTATATTCGCTATTTACATCCTTAAAAACGATTAAGTCCCACCTTTGAACAAAATCGAAAAATGTAAAATTTTTAGTCCGCTATATTGGATTCGCCATATTGAATCCTGAATTTTTTTTTTAAATTCATAATTTACACCCTCAAGAACCCCCCATATCAGTTTGGGAGAAAATCAAAGAATGTAAAATTTTAGGGACGCCATATTGAATTCGCCAGATTCAATTTTAAAAAAATATTTTAAATTTATAATTAACACTAACAAAAATCCCTCAACACTGATTTTAGACAAAATGGAGAGATGTAGAATTTTCAATCCGCCATCTTGGCTTCTTTATCCCCCACATTGGATACGCCGTATTTAATTTTTTTTTTATTTTCAGATTCGTAATGTGCGATCCCAAAAACTTCACCATATCAATTTTGAAGAATTCGGACAAAATTAATTTTATATCCGCCATATTGCATACGCCAAATTGAATTTTTTAAAAGTAAATTCAGATTCGTTATGTGCAACCCCGAAAACTCTCCACACCAATTTTGAAGAAAATCGGACAAAATCGATTTTTTTCGTCCGCTATATTAGATTCGCCATATTGAATTTTTTAAAAATAATTTCAGATTCGTTGGGTGCAACTCCGAAAATTTTTCAATACCAATTTTGGAGAAAATCGGACAAAATTAATTTTTTTGGCCGCCATATTGTCAGCGTCATCTTGGATTTTACTGGACCAATTTCGTCCAAAAAAAAATCGAACCACCGCAGCAACTTCCTAAACATAACGTAAAAATTTCCATTCAAATCGGTACCGCCGTTCCGGAGTAATCGGTGTACATACATAAAAAAAATACAGAGTCGACGAATTTAGAACGTCCTTCTTTTAGAAGTCGGTGAAAAAACCACAGTGTTCCAAGTGGGTAGACCCTTGAGGTAAAATATTTGACCTTACAGTTTATATATATATATATATATATATATATATATATATATATATATATATATATATGTATATATATATATATATATATATATATATATATATATATATATATATTTTCTTGATTCTTGAACCATAGATTATATCATTTTTCTTAATTTTGTATTTTCTTGGGTTTAGGTTCTATAATTAATAAAACACAAAACGATTGACGTTTCGCCCTTTATTCAAGGCATTTTCAAAATTTATTCCTTGACATTTTGCTGTTCTGTTTCTAAAAAATTTACTTCACTTATGTACGGAGTTGCATATATACGTTTGCTGAATGTGATTTCAGCACTACAACAGCATAATGTGGATATAACCACTGCTAATGCATCTCACACGGAGGTATCCGTGAAAGCCGTATAAACATATATATATATATATATATATATATATATATATATATATATATATATATATAAATATATATATATATATATATATATATATATATATATATATATATATATATATATATATATATCTTGCATCTTAGTTTAAACGAATAAAAAGGGGAGAAAAATAATGGATAATGGAATGATAAAATTGACAATAGCATAAACATTTCAGGACTAAACTGAAAAGAAGGAAATTTTATAAAGAATGTGGAAAACCCAAAAATGGAAATGGTATTAATGTTCAATGACATTTGCTCAAAGAAGAGAGTTAAAACGGGTGTAGCATGATCAAAAAAGAAAATACAAGGTTTGTAAGAAAATGTGTATTACTGCGAAAGTAGACTTTGAAGTGAATAAAAACGATATTATTAACTTGATTTTATACTGTGAAACTGACAAAGATACAGGAAATTCAGCATGAATTCTGGAATAAACTACAAGAAGTGAAGAGCCGCAAATACTGAAAAGTCATTCTGTCACCAAAAGTGAGAAATAAGTCGGATAATTTGAGAAAACTCTTTCGGAAACTAAAAAAAGTAAACAAACAATATGATTATTGCAAATAAATTTTGCTTAAAAGAATTCAACAAATAACTAAAGAAGTGCTAAGCAAAGGAGATAAATGAACTTATAGATTATGCCATATTACCTAACGGGTTATAATAAGAAATGGCAGATGTAAGAGTAAAGAGAAACTATGATATAGGATTCAATCATTTCTTCTTGGAAGCTCTTAAAGGAAGAAATAAAAACATAAAGAATATGAACTAAATATATATTGGCAGAACTAAACTAGGCTAAAACTAGACGTTGGAGGCAAGAGCGAAGGCTTATGCGAAGACATTAAACATAAATTAGCACTTAGAGGTCGCGTGATTCTATATTCTCGTATTAGAAAGAAAGAAGACTACTGCTGTGACTCTTTTCCCTTTTTCGCACGTAGAACTGCTGATATTGGGAACGCATAATCTAGTATTTTTAAATCTATTAGTAAAATGTATATTTATAGAGAGAGAGAGAGAATTTTAATTAATGACGCATCGACAACGAGGTCATTTAGCGTCACTTCTTTGGTTTAGTTCACTGATTGGAAGATTAAACTGTTAAATAGATGTGTTTCTTTTAAGAAATCGATTACTTTGATTATGTTGACTGGATTAATGGACAAAGAATGATTAATAAACTCAGTAGGTATGTTATATCTATGAAGAGTCATAGAATATTCCGCACATTCTGTAAATATATGCTTGATCGTCAGTGTTGTGTTACAGTGAGGACATTCTGGAGGATCATCTCCCTGCAGTAGATACGAGTGGGTAAGCTTGGTATGTCCTATGAGGAGACGGCAAATTCTTGATTGTTTCTTTCTATTTAAATCGAGATCTAAGAAAGTATTGTGAGTAGAGCTGAGAGTTTCGCGTAATTTGTTGCTTTCCTCCAAAATATCCCATCCAGACTCTATGAGATTAGATATAAATCTATGAATGCCCGGATGCAAATCTTTAATATGGAGAGTAAAATTAAATATAGGGCCATTAGCATTTTTAGCGAGACGATCTGCTTCTTCATTGCCCCTGATATCGATGTGACTAGGTATCCACATAAATTTGATGGTGTGTCCTAACCTATGACATTTGTAAAACAGGTAATAAATTCTGTCTACGGGAGGATGATCCGACGAAAAGGATTCTATTTTTATAAGAGAGTTGATAGAATCGGATGCTATTAACCATCTGGCTATTGGGGATTTGTGAATGAATCCAATTGCCCTTTCTATGGCAAACAACTCAGCAGAAAGAATGCTTGATGTATCGCTAAGCTTAAATGATTCTGAATGCGAGGAATGATGAAAAGCCGCACCAACCGACGTAGGAGATTTTGAGCCATCTGTGTATATAATTTTATAGTTATAAAATTAATTAGTAATAATATGATTGTAATCATTTCTTAATATTATAGGATTAGCAGATTTTTTGTCATGGGATAAAAGAGAATAGTTAATTCTATGTGAGGATATTGTCCATGGTGGAAAGGTTGGATAAGTTGTCAGGAATGGAGGGAATTGTAGGTTATGATCTATCAAGATATTATGTAATAACCTGTTCGGTGAATTTGGCATTAAGATGCTAGCAGGATAAAGTTGAATATTATGCAGATTGAAGAATTTATCGTGGAGAGGGTGTTCGGGCTTACTCCATAGTCTTGTGGAATAACGGAGAAGTAAGGTTAGTCTTCTGTAGTGAAGAGGCGGAATTCTGCTGATGCAATTAAGGCTTGGTATGGGACTTGTACCAAATGCGCCTAATGTCAGTCTAATCGATGCATTTTGGATAGTATTCAACATATTATGTAAGATATTCGTGCAGTTGTATATATCTGGCTACCATAATCCATTTTAGATCTGATAAGAGATTTGTATAGGGATAGCAATGAAAAAGAGTCTGTGCCCCATGTTGTTCCTGATAGCATTCTCAGTAAAGCTATATCTCTTTGTTTTGATGTATTTGATGTGTTCTATCCAATTTAGCCTACTATCGAATATTATGCCCAAAAATTTAGTCGAAGGGTTATTGGCTATGGAAATATTTTGCATTTCCAAATTTGGTACTCTGGGGCAATTTCTTTTCCTATAAAAATGAGTGCAAGATGTTGGGAGAGAAAGAAAATCCATAGTTATTAGACCATTTTGTTAGTGTATATTCGTAGAAATGAGAATATTTTCCTTCTTTTGAAATCGATGAAAACAATTACTACAAACAAGTATTAGTGAGTAATGAAGATTATTGTTGTTTGTGAAGCAATAGATTTTTAATAAGTAAATAATAAGAGAGTTGAAATTTACGCACAAATAAGATATCTATCAGTTATATAGAATTAATTGAAAATATTATCAATTTCCTACTAGGTCTAGTTACCTGTAAAAATGCCACTATCATTTCGCTGCTAAGATTTCTAATAAAAGTTAATAGCAAAAATGCAGAATTGTTGCATTTTCCCTTTTACTAGAGACGTTCCGGCGAATGACTTTAAATGTTATTTTGATTGTGAACGTGCAGCAAATGAAGATGGCTTCATCACACTAAGAAGAATTTGCGGAATCTCCGATCTGTGTTTAGCTTCTGAGAAGTCCAGTGTTGTATTAGAAATTTATTTTATTCTGATATACGCCAAAATAGACTTCAGATTCGTGTTTTGCGACTCCAAAATAGGAAACATACTAAAAATCCGCGAAAAATTCTGTATTTCCAGTATTCTGAATAATTATCAAAAACATATTATTTTTTCTTTCATCAGAAGAGTATTAAATTTTGATATTATTAACGATCTATGAAGTACGATGATTCATACTAACGCAGTAAGGCTTCCAAAAAATATTATAATAATTTTTAACTGTCTTTGTCTCTCATTTGTTTGTTTTTTAATTGTTCAGTCTCATTTTATTACCACTAAAATTAGCTTGGGTCTGAAACTTATAATTTTTTCTTTAATTCAAAGGAACAACAGCACTTTGTTGCATTATTTTTAACATTGTACACTCTTAGAAGTAAGTTGGCACCCAAACAGCACAAATACGTCTTAAAGACGTCCATAAAACTTTTGATCTCAACATTCAGGACGTCTTATGTATGTCCATAAAAGACGAATAACGTCCATAAGACGTTGTATAGACGTCTTATGTTACAAAAGGTAACTTATTTAAGACATTTGTTTACAACGTCTTATGGACGTCCCTTCCCAACATTAAAACAACATATTCCACCAATAAAATTATGTATATTGAAAAGGGTCCCTTTAATTTTTTTGTTTGTCTTGTTTACAAAGTCAAACCTTAATTATTCAAAAGCCCAAGAAATAACTTTAATTAAGAAAAAATCAAGAGCAAAATATACACTACCATTTTAAATAACTACAAGTTCCGCATGAATAATTTGCTTTAAAAAATATCTTCAACATAATCTCTTTATACAAAAAAATACATAACTTAAGCATAATGTAAACTTTTTCTAATTTGAAATTTAAGAAGTGAGGTAGAAGAGAAAATATTTTCAGAACTACTACTGTTCGAACTATAAGTGAACCTATCAAATTTAAGCCTTAGTTTATCCCTTCGATATAATAACTCTAAAAGGTAGACTATCAACAAAATAAAAGTTTATTGAAATAAAAAGTACACAAATCTTTAAATAGTTTTAAAAACAAGAATTTTTATTTAGTCGAATAACAAATCTGGTCTGATGCCCTTTTCAGCCATGTTTGGATTGAAATTTCCTCATTCTTCCAACTTTTTGCCAGTCCTGTTGTCTCTGTAGATCCTAATATATATATATATATATAGTCGGTTTATAACGTCCTTCTACGTCTTCCGATTTCCAGTCGCCACTGATCCCGATCTTGCCAAAGATCGTTATCCAGTTGCCTTATCCTGATTTCTTCGTCAATTCCTCCTCTCCAACTTCTTCTTGGTCTTCCTGGTTTCCGTCTTCCTCGTTGTTTTCCATTCTAATATCTGCTTTGGGAGCCGTTCTTCAGGCATCCTTTGAACATGTCCATACCACGTAAGTTGTTTAATTTTAATGTCGTCCACTATGTCATGTGTAACTCCCATAATCTCCTTAATTCTTTCGTTGGTTACTCTATCCATCCTTGATTTACCTGCCGCACGTCTCCAGTAGTCCATTTCAGTAGCTCTTAGTTGACCCTCCGTCCTCTGTTTGATTTGCCACACTTCGCTGCTATATGTGATAATACTTTTTACTATCGTATTAAATATTCGATGTTTATTAGTTTTTGATACCTGCTGGTCCCATAGAATTCCGTTCATCATAGCTATAGCTCTCCTGCCTTGAGTGCTCCTTTCCTTTATTGCTTTATCCAGTGTACCATCATTTGTTATTTTTAACCCTAAGTATGTGTAACTCTCGCATTTTTTAATACAGAATCAGATTTTCAGAGGCACATAGATAAATCAACTATATTTAATAAAATTCTTTCAAAAGCTAAATTTTCAGAGTCGGCACCCCAACAACATTAAAAATGAATAACGACATGACGAAATACAAAAACAAAAATGACAGAGTTGACAGAAACAAAAGGCGGGTTTTTTAAAGTTAGTTGGCATCATATTGTCATTGTTATCGGTACATCAAACAGTCTGTGACAAAAAGCACCAAAGTATTGATAAAAAAGATCACGCAAGAGTTCCATTAACCAAGATCGTACTAAAAATTTGTCGTTCAATCAAAAATTTTAACCACAACTTGTATTCAGCTGAGCTCTGTGCGGCGTTGTAAACTTATTACCCAACTGCGACAAAATCCATAGGGAAGGAAATGCTTTTTAGTTTTTATCAACTAAATTATACACAACTGTATTTATTTTCATATAAAATGTTGTATGTAGACTTTTAAAAGATATCTTAAAGACGTTGTATATAGACGTCTTATGGACGTCTTTAAAACAACGTCTATAAGACGCCTTATTTATGTCTTAAGACGTCCAGACATAATCTGGATATTAAAATGACGTCTGTAAGACGTCTATTGCTGTGTGGGTAATGTTTACTAAATTCACAATTTTTTTACGCGATATAAATTGAGAACTAAACTTCGTTAAAAAAATAAATATGAGTTCCGATACAAAGGAAAATAGTCTTCTTAATAAATTCTTTTATACAAATTTTTAGGTTTCAATTTATATCAGTTTTCTTTTTATGGTTAACGCACCACTATCGTGATTCATCTTAAATGTCATTATCACTAAATGTCACTATTAATTACTACATGAAATTTCTTATTTAAAAATCAAAGGAGAAATTTCAATAAAACACTAATTATAAATCAAAATGGTTTATTAAATCAGATACTAACAAGGCAAAATAATTTATGGCAGAACAAAATTATTTGGAATTTTTTTTACGTTTATATCTGAAACAATATGTATACTGGGTAGTCTGTTTGTTATGGCCTTATTCCTTATTTCAGAAATTGCACAGCACGACGTGAAATTTGTACATCGAATAAGAATAGTTAATTCTTGTAGATTTTGAGTCACGGAATTCGAATCTGGCCTCAGAATTGCTCCATCACATCATGTTTTTTTTTTAACTATCCTAACCTAAAAGTTCAAAAAACTTGATTTGGCCTATATTTGAGGTTATGTATCATCGCGACATTTTTTTTTTCTCAAAAAACTATACATAGTATGTTTAGGGTCTTACTCTGTCAAATGCCATTGACTTTGTACAAAATCTTACTTTTTCTTCAAGCTATTTAATCTCGAAAATTTCAAATTGCATGCATTTTTGAAATTTTGGAGACCTTCACCTTTCGTGACCGATTAGCTTATAAGCGACAATTCTGATAAACCATAGATGTTTTAAGTCTACCAAAGTATTGCTCAATCCCAATTTAACATTAGTGTGGCAAAATTAATTTGTTTAAACAATTTATTTAAACAAATTGTTGCAAAATTCATTATTTTTTAAATAAATACTTCCATTGTATTTTACAAAAATAAATACTGAATGTAAGGAGTCGTTATCGGTATTACGACATATTTGGTTGTAAACAATATCATAAACAATTAATTTTTCAATTTAAAAAACCATCAAACGATTATTAGCAAATAATTAAGAATGTATATCTAGAATTCACAAAACTATATTCTACAAATACAAAGTCTACAAATGCACATCGTTAAAAAGTTTATATTCAAATTGCAAAATTTGTTATTTAATATTTTATTTGTAACAAAATATATCATAATAACGATATCGACTCCTTTGAACGTATTTATTTTTGTAAAATGTAATGGAAGCCTTTACTTACAAAATAATGAATTTTGTAATAATTTGTTTAAACAAATTGTCTAAACAAATTTAAACATTTATTATTTATGAGAATTGTCGCTTAATAGCTTATCAGTCACGAAAGGTAGAGGTTTTCAAATCTTAAAAAGTTTCACGCAATTTGAAATTTTCAAAATTGAATATTTCCAAGCAAAAGAAAAATTGTAATTGAAAGAGTACTACTTATACTTTAAGATCTATGTATAGTATTTTGAGAAAAAAAATGCCGCGATGATATATAACCTCAAATATAGGTCAAAATCATATTTTTGAACCTCTAGGTTAGGATATTTAAAAAATATGATGTAAAGGAATTCAGCGACCTAAAATCTACAAGAAATGAGTAAAAATTTCACGTCGTGCTGTGTTATAGAAGCTAAGTTCGATTTTAAATATTAAACATTATATTCTTTGTAAATCTCTTCGGCGCCAATATTAAACTAAAACAAATTTTTAAAATAATATGTTCCCAACAAAAAGTAAGGTTGCATCAAAATGCATGTCAAATATACATAATTAAACTTCTTTAAAACACTTTTCAAAGGTATTATGGTATACTCAACAGTAGGATGTAAAATAGGAAAGATACTGATATACTCATGAATTAGTGTATTTCTTAATAAATTTTCTCTTTTTTCTGTTGTTTGCTTCCAGTATTTTTTACCCTACTGAGGCGGTGCTGTATTATATTTCAACCATTCAAAATCCCCTTTTAATCTGTCTTCCTCTTCACAATCTACAACAAATAATAAACCGACTAAATTTAAGCTTACAGTAACCCTATCAAATTCCATCTGTATTAAATCTGTATCTGTAATAAATTCTATTATTTTCAATTAAAAATTTCGCTAATTTTATGTGAAGTAGCATTTCAATTTATATTTTGACACATTTGTAATGAATTTCTGACATATTTTAAAAAATCCAAAACAAACCGAAAGTCTTTTTTTTTATTGGACGACCACAAGTATTTTCTTTCAGATGCTTAGATTGATTTTTTGTAATAAATGCAACACAAATTTAGATATATCTTTTATTTGATCTTTCATTAAATATAATTATTTTACAATTTTTTAAAAACTTCTGCTAAGCAAATCTACATCTACAGGATATCGAAAATAAGCAAGAAATAATTGAAGTACTTTATATTAGTCTCAAATTCCACTAAAAGTCCTAAATTTAAAGTCTAAATTTAATATAGATATACCGATCTCTGAAAAGTAGCACTTCCTAAATTTAAATGATATGGTATTTAGAAAATGCGCCATGACGATGTGAATGAAAATGAACAAAAGCTATTACTATAATGTTTGCTAATCCTAAGATTTTGTTGCCACTTTATTCATATCACTCAATGGATTACATTATCTGAAGGGGGCAGTCTGGATTTATTTTTTGAAAAAATCAATCCAACAACATTATATATATATATATATATATATATATATATATATATATATATATATATATATATATATATATATATATATATATATATATATATATAGAAGGTGTTTCGGTAGTTGCTGAGTGACAACAGTACGCTTCGTTTCTCCGCCTATTATTCAATAGAAATTTGGTTCTCACACATTTTTGTTGTATTATACAAGCAGTTAAAGGTTGGCTTTTATTTAAAAAGACTGTCTGAGAGCTCAATATAATGCTGAGTTACCGATTACACCATCGGAGTAAAAATTGTATAAAATTTTAAATGCGTTTTTCTCGAAACCACGTTTTTTGACCTGGTTGACACGATTTTGGAAAATCTATTTGACCGATTGAGCTGAAATTTTCAGGAAATGTTCAACACACATATAGTTTTTGTCTATAGCAGAATCAGTAGAATTCTTATAAAATTTTAAGCATTTTTTAAAATAATTTTTTTTTGCAAAAAATGCTCAAAAAATTCTAAAGTCCGCCATCTTTTTTTCTTTCATCAAAAATGTTTAATTCTACTTCCGACCATAGCCACTTACTTATATTTCAAAATACCATTCGAATTTTATTTTCAAACGTACCGGATCCGAAATATGTCAACAAATTTCCTTATAGACACCATTTTGTCGCTATAAATACACAAAAAAAAATTTTTTTCGTGAAGTACAATGTGTATATTTCATTGTAAAAAAGTTATGAAACATTTCAATAAATATTTCAATAACAAAAATATTGAAATTTTATGCAAAAAGCCCAGACTGTCCCCTATTTATTCTCCAGTAGCCAAGAAACTGTAGTCTTCATTACTTTTTGTTAAATAATTAAGATATAAAAATATGAATGTGTATAAACGTATCCTTATAAAAGAAACTAATAGAATTTCAAAAAGCTAGGGTGCTCCATTTCTTAGGGAACAAACTCACACATAAATATTATCGGAATGAGACTGGTGCTTTCTGAAATATTCAAAAATAATCAAAATAGAAACTTAAAAGCAGAAGTTCAAGAACAAACAACCAAAGCTGCCGTAATGTTAGGATACCTACGTGATATTATATGGAGAAATAAACATATGACGACACAAAGTAAGATCAGAATATATAAGACCTGCATACGACCCATAATGACTTATGCCATCGAAACAAGAGCAGACACATCAGCAACCAAAAGACTACTCCGGACAACTGAGATGAGAACGCTAAGAAGTATCACGGGTCATACATTACGCGACAGACTAAGAAACGATGAAATCAGAAAAAGATGTGAAATACAGGACGTCGTAAGGTGGGGCAGAGGAAGAAGGAGAGCATGGAGGGATCATGTCGACAGGATGACCGACACCGAGTGGCAAAGATTGCAAAAGAAGGAATACCAAACTTCTCAAGGCTTCCTGGTCGACCGCCTAAAAGATGGAAAGAGAGCTGGACATCGGTGTCACAGGAACAAGAATAAACGAGATGCATTGACAGTCAATACAGGACAAAATCCTATACTAAGAATAAGAAAAAGAAGAAGAATCAAAGGGTTCAATATGCATATTTACTTATTTATATACCATTTATATATACATATGTTTATTACCTAATGCATGAATGTTATTTTGTATTTTACCATTCTGCATCATTAATTACGACAAACACTTTTTCATTTAAACACTAAATACCTAAAGATCATTTCGAAATAATTTCTAATTCTAGCAGTTTTGTTTGTGAAATTGTTAAGTTTGGTTTGAGCACCTTTAAGTATCGGCATTATACAATGAAATTGAAATAAATACATTACTAACCAAAGTACACAATTATGATGAACGATCGAAAACTCAGCAACATAAAACGTACTGTTTTACAAAATAAAAACCAGAAATAAATGGTTTCGATGGGCTTCTGTTTTTCGTCTCAAAAGGGAGTTCGAGTTGAAGCTCGATAGTAGGACGGGGCTTAAAAGATTATTTTTTTTCTTTTTACTTCAAGGAAAGAAGACAAAACATAACTTGGCGTTAAGGGCATGATTCAACAAGTGATCAACCTTAATTCGGCCAATGAAGGCCACGTACGTCATATCCACTTTTGCAATAGTGCAAAAAGAGAAAATTAGTTGGGAATACTAAATGGGTTGTTGTTATAACTATGGAATAATTTTTGTTAAATTATTTTGAATTTGTAATTCTAAATACGATTGTATAATTGTAACAAGTTTGTATGAAATTTACTAAAGCTTTAAATATGCCTTTTTTGAAAATAAAAAAATAAAACGAACGAAATATTTTATTTTTTCTTATGTAAAACCTTCATAACTTTTTCCTTTAGCTTCTTAAACAATATTTTAAAGCAAGTGCGGCTAAAGAAAATTACGTTTTAGCTTTCTTAAAAAAACTTAATATGGATAACTTAAATGCACAAATAAAAAGAAAATATTTAACTATATTATAATCATTTTTAACAGTATACATAGCGATTGAATTTAGAATCTTCTTCAGTTATTATTTAAGATTTTTCAGCTTTATAAACAAGGTACCGCAATTTCTAAGAATACCCCTCTGTATTTTATTTCCTTCGGCATTTTTCCACACACAAAAGAAGTAGAATTTTAAACTAGAATGCCGGACATGTCCGGTATGGAATTAAATACCATTTTTATGGTTTTTCAGGCGTAAAAGCGTTCCGAATAAGTTTTAATTAATTAAAAGCTCCGGTGGTCATCGCATTTAAAATTGTTATCTCGAGAAAATTACTTTTTAGTGTAAATAAGAGGAAAAAAATGTTTTATATGCCTACGCGCATTTTCACTTTTCGATAAAGACGGTTATAAAAATGTCATAAATTACAATGTTGCTTGAAATTGCGTATCAAAGTAAAATTTAAACGGATAAGAATTCGGATCATTTTATGGACTTGTAATATTTATTAGTGCGCTTTTGAATTTAAATCTTTTCGAAAATATCTTCACTTGAAGGCTTCAAACGGTTACTTAGCCAGAAAATCGCTTTAAAATCGACATAACCTCAGCCACTCGGATATTAAAAATGAATATTGTGGATTCATTTATTTATATACTATACCTGCCTGACAGATTATGAAAATATTAAATAAAGGGTGTTTCTTATAGAGGTATAAAATTTTAAGTTGGCAACACTTTTTTAACTGGCGGCCATTTTGTCAGCTGTCAAGTGATTTATGTTAAGTTTGGTTTGGCATTTCAACATGAATAGACTGACGCCTGAACAACGCTTCCAAATTGTACAAATTTATTTTGAAAATCATGGTTCTGTTCGAAATACGTATCGCGCACTACGTCCATTTTACGGTCAACATAATCGTCCATCAGAGCAATTAATTCGATTAACTATGGAACTTTTTCGCACCACGTTTACTCTAAAAGATAATGTGCATCCACAGAGACGTCGTACAGTGCGTACAGAAGAAGTCATTGCTGCTGTAGAGCGTAGCGTAGAGGAAGACCCGATTCAGTCTATTTTGCGGAAAGATCTTGGTTTGCGTGCTTACAAAATCCAACTCGTGCAAGAATTGAAGCCACACGATCACCTACAAAGGTGTAGATTCGGTGAATGGGCCCAAAACAAGATTGTCGTTGATCCCGATTTTCATAAGCGAATTTTGTTTAGCGATGAAGCTCACTTTTGTTTGAATGGATACGTCAATAAACAAAACTGCCGTATTTGAAGTGATGATAATCCTCAAGTGTATCTTGAGACACCGTTACATCCAGAAAAACTGACCGTTTGGTGTGCTTTATGGGCTGGTGGAATCATTGGTCCGTACTTCTTTAAAAACGATGCTGGTCAGAACATTACAGTCAATGGTGACCGCTATAGAGCCATGACTACTGACTTTTTCTTTCATCAATTGAACAACCATGATGTGCAGGAGCTGTGGTTTCAACAAGACGACGCAACATGTCACACAGCTCGTGCCACAATTAATTTATTGAAGGAAACGTTTGGTATCCGCATAGTTTCACGTTTCGGACCCGTGAATTGGCCTCCAAGATCGTGCAACTTAAAGCCGCTAGACTATTTTCTGTGGGGATATGTGAAGTCGCTAGTCTACGCCGATAAGCGCGAAACGATTGATCACTTGGAGGACAACATTCGCCGCGTTATTGCCGATATACGGCCATAAATGTTGGAAAAAGTCATCGAAAATTGTACCTCCAGATTAGATTACGTCCGAGCCAGCCGTGGCGGTCATATGCCAGAAGTCATATTTAAATTATAATGCCAGAAGTTTATCTTTCGAATAAAGTAAATTTCATGTCAATTTAAAAAATCCATCTTTGTTTTATTCCATTTAAAAGTTCTATACCTCTATAAAAAAAACACCCTTTATAACCTTTTTTTACTAAAGTAGACCTAAGCATACGCTATTCTACAAATTTCTACAATTTAATTATAACAAAATGCAGGAAACACATCAAATATAAAATTTTTATAAAAAAAAATTGAACCGACTTCTAAAGTGCGCTAAAAAATGAAAAATAACTATAAATTTTTATATGAAATTGAAATTTATGAAGTCGGTGCCAAAAAATACTTGTTTTGTAATTTCTTTCTTACCATAATTTGTAGATATTAATAGTTATTAGTTTCATTTAGAAATAAGTTAGCGCTGACTTCATTTTTATATAAAAATTTATAGTTATTTTACGCTTTTTAGCTCACTTTTAGAAGTCGGTTCATTTTTTTTTTTTAAATTTGATTTTTCGGTTTTTAGTTTTGAATCCATTATGATGTCCATAAATTATTTGAACTAAGTACTAATCGAGATTAGTATACCTCGCAATGACTCCAAGGTGGCAAAAAAGTACCCTCTTTATCCGAAGTTGTAAATTACCCTAAAATGAACCACTAAAAATTCTTTGATTCTTAGAGTTCGCCAAATACCAGTCAAATTGTGTCAAACATATCTTTAGTCTGTCACCTTAAATTTCAAATTAATTTTAGATTGGTAATATAGCCTTCCAATATCGATATTTAAATAATTTGAGACGTAAATTTCTTAGCCCGATATATTTTTTACTGCATATTAAATTTGTATACGCCCCAAGAACCCCCAATATCAATTTTAGACAAAATCGGAAAATGTAAAATTTTCAGTGGCTCATATCGTATCTTATCAACCTAATAGTTTTAAAAAATTAACTTCACATTCGTAATTTACGACCCCGAAAACCCCCTAACACCAAATCTGAAAAAATGCGAATAAGATAATATTTTCACCATACTGAATTTCAAAAAAATAATTTTAACATCTTAATCTAATTTAAATCTAAACCTTTCGAAGCCCCATAGTACCTATTTTGGATGAAATTCAGAAATTTAAAATTTCTAGTCCGTCAAATTGCATCTGATATATTAGATTTTCTTAAAATAATTTTATATTCGCTATTTACATCCTCAAAAACGATTCAGTCCCATCTTTGAACCAAATCGTAAAATGTAAAATTTTTAGTCCGCTATATTGGATTCGCCATATTGAACCCTTAAAAAATACTTTTAAATTCATAATTGGCACCCTCAAGATCCCCCTATATCAATTTTTGGAGGAAATCGAAAAATGTCAATTTTTTAGAACGCCATTTTAAATCCACCAGATTGAGTTTTTCAAAAAATATTTTAAATTAGTAATTGACACTAACAAAAATACTGATTTTAGACAAAATCGAGAGATATAGAATCTTTAGTTCGCCATCTTGGATCCGACATATTTAATTTTTTTTTAAATAATTTCAGATTCGTAATGTGCGATCCAAAAAAATCCTCCATATCAATTTTGAAAAAATCAGAAAAAATTAATTTTTTATATGCCATATTGGATACACCATATTGAATTTTTTTAAAATAATTTCAAAATCGTTATGTGCGACCGCGAAATCCCTTCCATACCAATTTTGGAGAAAATCGGACAAAATTGATTTTTTCGTCCGCCATATCGGATCCGCCATATTGAATTTTTTTGAAAATAACTTCAAATTCGTTATGTACGACCCCGAAAATTCTCCCATACCAATTTTGGAGATAATCGGACAAAATTAATTTTTTTAGCCGCCATATTATCAGCGCCATCTTGGATTTTACTGCACCACTTTCATCCAAAAAATATGAGACCACCGCAGCAACTTCTTGAACATAATGTAAAAGATTTCATTCAAATCAATGCCGCCGTTCCGGAGTAATCGGTGTACATACATAAAAAAATACGTAATCGACGAATTGAGAACTTTCTTCATTTAGAAGTCAGTTAAAAAGTAAAAAAAAAACCATCTCGCTCACGAAATTCAGTCCAGGAGCCCAGTAGGTTTTCATAGTCGATGACGAGACATGGCTCCTCTCAAGTTTTTATTAGTATTTTTACCCCCTGAGTATAAACATCGAGGATGGATTCCCGAAAAAGATTCAGATAAACAACGTATAGACTACGCTAAGACTTTCAACCGCTGTCAACACGAAACAATGGTAAAAATCCTACATGAAACGGGTCTGGATAGAAAAGACATAAAGATCATTGTCATTTTATATTGGAATCAGAAAGCAAAGCGAGTCGGGCCCCTTGGAGATCAAGAGTGGAGTCCGGCAAGGGTGTATGTTATCACCCTTGTTGTTTAACCTCTACTCAGAAAAATATTTAGAAATGCACTAGAAAACACCACAGATGGCATTAGAATGAATGCTGAGCTAATAAACAACATTAGATATGCCGACGACACTGTCTTACTGGTTAACAGCATAAAAGGGATACAAGAACTTGTTAATAGGGTTACACACACAAGTGAACAGTACAGGCTGGAACTAAATAATAATAAGACAAAGTATATGGTTACAAGTAAATCCTTTGATAAACACGGTGTGCTCTGCTGTAAAAACGAAACTATCAAAAGAGTGGGCAGTTTTACTTACCTTGGTTGTAATATCAACGATTCTTGGGACCACTCCAAAGAAATAAAGCCTAGGATAGAAAAGGCCAGAGTAATATTAACGTAATTGAAGCACTTTTTTTGCTCTCTCTCGAGATCTCAATATGACCTTCAGGAAGAGAATGGTAGAATGCTATATTTTTTCTATATTACTTTATGGTGTCGAGGTTGGAACGATGTCTGAAGTAACAGCAAAAAGGATTCATAGTTTTGAAAGTGGATTTATCGAAGAATCGTAAGAATTTCCTGGGTTCATCGGGTTATCAACGAAGAGGTCTTTGGAAGGATTAACTGCCAACTGGTTCTTATGCACACCATAAAACAACGAAAAATGAAGTACTTGGGCCATATCATGAGAAACCCTGTCAAATACCGTCTGTTGTAGTTATTTCTGCAAGGTAAAGAGGAAGAAAGGAGGGGACCAGGTAGAAGGATAATCTCCTGACTCGGAAACTTACAGAAGTAATTTGGCGTGACTTCCATGGAACTGTACCGCGCTGCAGACAATAAAGCGCACACAGCCATGATGATATCCAACATCCGGTGCGGATAAGGCCGAAGAAGAAGAAGAGGAAATAGTTTTTAAGTAAAAATCGTTAAACAAGCCAAAATCCTTCTGGAATGTATACTACAGTTCCTGTTATTTGACCCTTTTTGGTCTGTTTTGATGATACAAAAGGGATGAGTTGTTCTTGCGTTAGGCAAATCCGAGGAATCATACATTGGCGATATCTATCTACATCTTATAACAAGTATGTATTGAAATTAAAATGCTTTACAAATTTTGTTACCTTATGAGTGTGTCCTTTAGATACTTTTACGCATGGTATTATAATATATTAATTTTCAGTTTCCTTAAGTTTTTATAAACTGGACAGCAAAGATATAAGATAATCGATTTGTACCATTAAAAATATGTTGAACCGGTTGGCACTGAAGCATGTATAACATATCGAGCGTGTGTGGGAACTCATTTAAATATTATTACAAGAATTAGAAACATTGAATTATTTAGATACATCATAAATCATGTGGTTAACACGGGTTTTTGCCAAAATTATCGGCTTTTATTAATGGCCGTAATCATCGTAATATGTAATGAGTTTTTTTCGGTACATTTTTCTGGTGAACGGTGGCGTGAACGGATCACACCTTCGGGTATTTTGGAACCGTCTAGAAATTAAAAAAAGCTTTTAGATTTTAGCGGTTTATAAAAAAAGCTATTTAACGGGTCCGATTTAAACGCCTGTTACTTTATCTACATACTGTTCATAAGTTATTAGTTTTGTATACAGGATGGCTGACCGAAACCGAAACAGAAGACATTTTTAACATTTAACTTCTGAAGAAACAATTTACAAGTTTTTGCTGTTGTATTTTTGGTAGAAAATGCAAATTTTATTTATAATTAGAGGCAGTATTGTCCTGACTGACTTACTGATATATCAATGCATAGCCCAAACTGTTAAAGATAGAGTCACGAATTTTTGGAAAAAGGTTGGCAGCACCATGTAAACACCCACTAAGAAAGAATTTTTCAAAATTTACCCTCCAAAAGGGTGAACAGGGATAAATTGTCATTTGATAAATTTATCAATATCTCTTTTTCAAATAGAGATAAGGATTTGATTTTGATTTCAAAGGACAGCCCATAACAATCTCTAAAATCCAAGTTATTGATTGGGGCAAGACGTCGATTTTATGATTGATCATTAAAAAGTAATTTTCTCTGGAATAAATCACGATAGGAATAAGATTGTTGGCTTCATATATATCTAAAAAGTAATTTCTGTATTTTTGAAATTTCTTCTAGTAAGGCTGAAAGGGATTTAAATGTATTTGTACTAAAGGGTGTTCTTTATAGAGGTATAGAACTTTTAAATGATGAATTTTTTAAATTGACATGAAATTTCCTTTATTCGAAAGATAACCTTCTGGCATTATAATTTAAATATGACTTCTGGCATATGACCGCAACGGCTGGCTCGGACGTAGTCTAATCTGGAGGTCCAATTTTCGATGACTTTTTCCAACATTTGTGGCCGTATATCCTCCAAGTGATCAATCGTTTCGGGCTTATCGGCGTAGACTAGCGACTTCACATATCCCCACAAAAAATAGTCTAGCGGCATTAAGTCGCACGATCTTGAAGGCCAATTCACGGGTCCGAAACGTGAAACTATGCGGTTACCAAACGTTTCCTTCAATAAATCAATTGTGGCACAAGCTATGTGACAGGTTGCGCCGTCTTGTTGAAACCACAGCTCCTGCACATCATGGTTGTTCAATTGATGAACGAAAAAGTCAGTAATCATGGCTCTATAGCGGTCACCATTGACTGTAACGTTCTGACCACCATCGTTTTTAAAGAAGTACGGACCAATGATTCCACCAGCCCATAAAGCACACCAAACAGTCAGTTTTTCTGGATGTAACGGTGTCTCAACATACACTTGAGGATTATCATCACTCCAAATACGGCAGTTTTGTTTATTGACGTATCCATCCAAACAAACGTGAGCTTCATCGCTAAATAAAATTCGCTTATGAAAATCCGGATCAACGGCAATCTTGTTTTGGGCCCATTCACCGAATCTACGCCTTGCTAAGTGATCGTGTGGCTTCAATTCTTACACGAGTTGGATTTTGTAAGCACGCAAACCAAGATCTTTCCCCAAAATCTTCCATAAAGTGAATGGACACATCCAATTCTTGTGCACGATGGCGGATAGACTGATTCGGGTCTTCCTCTACGCTACGCTCTACAGCAGCAATGACTTCTTCTGTACGCACTGTACGACGTCTCTGTGGATGCGTATTATAATTTAGAGTACGAAAACGTTCCATAGTTAATCGAATTAATTTCTCTGATGGACGATTATGTTGACCGTAAAATGGACATAGTGCGTGATACGTATTTCGAACAGAACCATGATTTTCAAAATAAATTTGCACAATTTGGAAGCGTTGTTCAGGCGTCAGTCTATTCATGTTGAAATGCCAAACCAAACTAAACATAAATCACTTGACAGCTGACAAAATGGCCGCCAGTTAAAAAATCGTTGCCAACTTAAAGTTTTATACCTCTATAAAAACACCCTTTTTTTTGCTAGATAACACTAAGGCTATTGCAAAAATTTTGTTCAAACTACATTAGTATGAAACGTCAATTTGCAAACATTTTATAAAATTTATTTCTTATTGGAATCATAAATAGAAGCACAGTAATAGTGAAAAAAGTAAATTAATTATTATATTCCTCACTACTTCCGCGGGCGAAGCCGCAACCGATAACTGCGTTAATAAAATACCCCCTAGAAAACAAAGCCACAGTGTTTAACAATTTGGGCCGACTTTTTCACCCATAAGAATACATTGACTATTATTCCTCATTAAATAGACAATATGTTACGTATAATCATCACATTGAACTCAATCAATACGCAGATATTTTGTTGATAGGACTTGTAAGTCATCGTTGAGGTTTGTCTACAAATTGTGCATGAAAATGTGATTTTTGTGTAATTACTGATAATCCATAATAATGCCCAATAAGTGTTGTGTCCCGGGGTGTGGTGGAAATTATAAGAAAGGGCATGTTTTTAGCTTTCCAATCGATAGTGTTTTGCGAAAAAAATGGCTGAAAGCTGTCCCTAGAGAGAATTACGAACCTAATCAAAATTCAAAAATTTGCGAATTGAACTGAAGGTAACATAATTGGGACAATTTCAGAACAGGACTCACAAACACGTAAAATTGTTTCATGTAATCTAAAAAATCCTCGATTGAAGGGAAGCTCCGTTCCGTTTTATTTTCTAAATCGTTCTAAATATTTTTCTAAAAATGCTCAGAACCGTAAAAATAAAGAGGAAAATTTAGAAGAACTCGATGAAGTGTCTTTTTAGAAGCAATTTAAGAAAACAAGCAGGAATATGACAGGCATATTATAACAAGCAACATATTTTTAAAATTTTGAAGAGTTTTTAAATTTATTTACCACTTTTAAAATTGCAAAAGACTGGTTTTCAGTAAACAACGAAGACAAAATGACATTATTTAAGCTTGAATATACATCAGGCCTTTCTATAACATAGACTATTACCACTGACAAAAATTTTTAATTAGAAAAATTTTTGTATGGCCCGTACCTTAGTGTTTTCGAATTAAAAGCAAAGATTCTATTTATTGCCAGTAATCTGGATGAAATTCAAATTTTGATCGATAATATTGGTAATGCAATTAGTCGGTGAACACCACCACATTTCAGTTCGACGACTATAAGAATCTGAAAAAAGACTTAGAACCTGAGTCTGTATTAACTCTAAAATGGAGTTATTATAGAGAATTTAGTATGGACCTCTACAAAATGAGCCTGAAGAAGACTTCGATTTAACCCTTAACCATTCACAGAACACATTGTCCAAAATTAGCAACCAAAATTGTGATATTGAGGCAATTAGAGATGAAATGCCAGTAATAAGTTAATTACACAAAAACTACAATTATATTGCTTTAAAAAATCTGGAGTGTGAATTTTGTAAAATAAAACCAGTTTACTGTGTTGTGGAAGATCATTACAACTTGGTTAATAACAACTGCCTACATAATTTACAAAAATTAATTCATGATTTTGATTATGACATGATCTGACATAATTTTAAAATATCTCATTGAACATAAAATGTTAACTGTTTTTGAAAAATGCAGTAATCATGATAAAATATATATTATTAAAAAATTTTTTAGCAGTATTTCAAATAATTTTATTAAAAATTACTGTGGTAAAAAATTACCGGTTGAGAAGAAAAGGGAAACGAAAATTACCAACCGTTTTTAATAAGTAGCGACAAATTCCCAAAAATGATGATTTAATCCTTATCATAAGATATTCCAACTAATAACGAAGATATACCTACCTAGTAAGTATAAAATTTCTTCAGGTTTTCAAAATAACTTCTAGTAATTTCCTAGTACATTATCACAATAATTTATTATTGCTTGTATCTTTTTGTTAACTAACTAGTTGATAAATTTATTAACTTTACTCAAAATAATGTAGTATGGGATATTTTTTGATATTTTGGACTTCTAACCATAGAATTTGTATCTGAAGATGTGTTAGAATTCATAAGTTAGTACCTAAAAGCGAACATGGGTGTTTTCTTTAAAATTTCGTTTCCCCTAAAAAAAAATTCGAATGGAGATGGGTTTAAACCAGAATCCCTTAATTAATTAGCAAAAAGAAAATTTATTCTGTATTTTCTTTGTATTCTGGTATAAACACAAATGAATGGCCTAAATGTGATGACGTCACGCACTGACCCCCTGTATTTTGAAAGATGTTGGTTAATAGTGTTGTTTGGCCCATTCAAAAGTCACAATAATTTCCTTCAATTTAAGCTTTTATAGGCCTCCATTGGACTTCTAAAAGCCCAGTTATAATCGATTTAGTTAAGGCGAAATTCTATTTTACAATGATTTTACTGTAATTTGTGCATAATTTTTTTTCTAATTAATATTTTTAAAAATTAAAAATTGAGTATATTTTTAATAAAGAATCAATCGATTTGACTAAGCCGAGCCTCCATAAATAATCAAGGTAATTGTTCAAAGACATTTCAACAATTCAAATCGAACAATCAATTCTCGGGGTTAAAAAACATGAAAATATATGAAAATATTGAGAAGGCCTACAAGTGGCTACGAAATCCTCCCCCCCCCCCATAGCGCCCGAATTGTATCAAATATTTTAAATAATTTACAATTGTATGTTTTTGTAGGAAAATTTCTTCTGTTCAAGTGGAATCTCGGTAAAAGTGAATACAGCCACTTTCCAACATTATCAGCAATGTCTGCAAGAGGGAAAATTTACCTAGATACTGCCAACATTTGAACGTTCCAAAAATTAGTGAATATTTTAATTTTGTTTTATTTTTTGTAATTAAAGTCTAAAAATTTGGCAGCTAAATATGGAGCAAACTAATGGAAAAAAAATTAAGTTTTTATTTGAAAAACATGATTTTCTTGTTTTGAAGATAAGCAAGTGAAAAGGATATCTTCGCATACAATTATTTATAGTACAAAAAAGTAAGGTACTTTTTCATTGAACGTAAAATTTGATTCAAATAAAAAATTTATAACAATTTTCAGCTTGGAACGCAAGAAAATTTTTTTATTTACCATCGTTTATTTCTACTAGTTTTAATAAAGTATAAAATTAGTTTTTGCATTTTTTCGCAAACACTTAGTATGATCAACTTCTAAGAAATACATCTTTTTTCTTTTAAGTTGAATTTTGCCTTCGCGGCCATTTTGTTTCCAACCGACCTTAACTATAGTTGGTGTTTTTTCGCTGTTAATATTTTCTTATAAAAGGTATGATAATGTAACTTTAACCATAGCATTCTTTATGTTAAATCGGACAAGGAGGCGCAACATAAAATAACCCCACATTATGTTTAAGAAGCAGTGCCGTAACTAGGTAGTTATAACAAATGTACAAGATTACCAAAAGGATTAATTACAAACTTGGCTATAAATCAGCTCCAAATTTTAAAAAGTAAAAATTAAAGACGAAGAGGGTTAATAAACTCTAGTTTCCACTGCAGTAGGCCCAACTTCCACAATAACAGACTAAATACAATACGACAAATCACTTAGGAGTATTACAGGGCCAAACAGTTTACTTAATTCCTTTTACAGATAAAATGTATTTGTCTTTACGACTCATCTATCCTTGCTTTTTCAACAGTCTCTTTATAAAAAGAACGATTTTTACAAACACCATATAAGAAAAATGCATGAAAATGACTGAATGTCCCATAGAGTATCGGTTGAAGGATGATTGATACCGACACCGAAGAGTATGCAACCAATTGTTCACGAATCCATGAAAAAATCAACAACTAACCAATTTATGCGTTTCTTGAACTGAAAAATATCACCCATATAATATTCCGTTACATCTTGTCATTCTGTTGGAATTCCCCAGAAACGAATACTAACTTCATGACTTCATCAGTATTCTACGTTAGATGGCGGGGTAATCAAACGACAGTTAAAACTCGTGTACAACGCGCTTTACATGACAATCTGAATTTGTCAGTTTTGACGTTACAAAAATTCCAGCACGGGAAATAATTCCCCTTTTCTTTAAGGAAAGCATGAATATTAGCTCGAAAACTACATCAATTCAATAATAAATTAAAAACAGACCACAGGAGAATATAGAATAGAATAGATTCTGTATTCTTTGACACCTTTTACCTTTTACCCTTGTTAAATGCTTTAAGGGCACCAAAATGTTAAGGACACGGTCAAAGTGTTATAGAAATAAACAACACAGGAACCCCATAACACGATCACTTTTTCCTGGTACTTAGGAAAAGTTTCATTGCTGTAAAATTCCCCTGAAAGTGCGCCCCATGCACTTATAAGATATACCGTCCTTTCAAAACCATACAACTTTTATAAAATAGTATTAGTTACAGATGTAACTAGTGGCTCATTGATAAGGTAAGCACCAAATGTTGAAATTATAAATTTATTAATAGCGATAATATAAATTGCATATTTAAAACGAAATCTGCAAGTAACACTACCTTAAATAAACGGAAGTTTAGTGTTATTCTACCCTTTAACGAAAAACAGTTTGTTCAGAGTAGTTTAAAAAATAACAAGGAACTACCGCATTACACGAGAATCGAATTATCTTTAAACGTATGTTCATAAATAATAATAATAAGGTAATGTGCAAATTTTATGGCAAATTTTATATCTACCCGTAAAGTCAAAAACAGACGCACATACCACACACGCCTCTTACGTAACTTTTGACTTCGACCTTCTTCCGTTAAGCAAGCAAACCCGGCTCTTCACTCATAATTTTCATTTTCATGTTTACGGTTTCCAACGTCAAGAAAATGATACGTTTGCAATATTTTGTTTATAAAATACGGTAGTCTCTCTATAACATGTCAAACATCGCGTTTGGAATATTAAGATGATTAAAACAGCGAACTAGAACTTTGTTTTAATTCAAACTTGAACTGCTTTAAAACTTTTCAAGTACAAAAACATTATGATAATATGAATTCCTAAACTAAATGGGGCAAGGAAATGATGCCTGAAAATTTACCACTACTAAGCATACGGAATGCGGAATACAGAATTGTTTGGCTTGGATTCTATGAAAATAAAAGGGAAGAGAATGTCAGAATAAGTGTATTTTATCTTTATTACGTTTGTAGTAACGCGTAAGTAAGTCACTGTCTTCGAGTCACAACAATAAAGAAACGAATGACTGATACCACGGAAACTTTTGTGATTTTCCACAGAAAACCGAACCAATGAACAGATGTACTCTTGGATTAATACCAAACTATACATGTATATATTTAAATGTTAGTATTAGGAATTGTTTGATAAGATAAACAATGTACTATTGATATATGTAAACTGCCGGTTTCTTTCCTACTAATTCGTAATATTTCGAAAACATTCCGCAACCCAAATTCTACATTTTCAGCCAAGCATCTGTGTCAGTTAGTTCTTATAGTAAGAAATTGTATCGATACATGAAAATATCGTTGTCAAAAAAATCGATATTTAAAGCATCGATATCCTAACGATACGGATATTATTAGCTTCTTCTTCTTCTTCTACTTCTTGGAGATCTGTCGATCTGTTAATTCTTAAGCTGCCTCTGCATCTTTTCCTGAGAGGTAGATTGCCAACTATCTTTCCACCTTTTAGGGGGCCTCCCGGGAGGTCTTGAGCCGGGCGGGTTATTTTCTAGGACTATTTTCGGAAGTCTGTTCTCGTCCATCCGTCTTACATGGTTGTACCACTGCCTCTTACGTTGTCTTCCCCATCTCACAATGTCTTGTATCCCGCATTGTTCTCTGATATCTGTGTTTCTTACTCTGTCTCTTCTTGTTTTCCCCACTATTGTGCTCAGTGTTTTCATTTCGGCCACCCTTAGCATGTGTTTCGTCTTGTTAGTGTCCTCACGGACTTCCGTGCCGTATGTCATGATGGGTCTGATACAAGTCTTGTAGATTCTAATTTTGCTATCTTTGCGCATGTACGAGTTTGACCAGACTATATCTCGTAGGCATCCTGATAGTGCGGATGCTTTGTTAATCTGGCTCCTTAGGTCTTTAACTGGGTCGTGGGTGCTTGATATGTCTATGCCTAGGTATCTGAATTGCATCACCTGCTCTATAAACTAAAAAAATTTTTAGGAGCATTTCGGTATCGTGAATTACAGATCTGAAATTCTATATTAAAATTTTATATGCTGGCTTAAAAATTAACTTGAAAATTTTGGAATCCCTCAAATGAATAAAATTTTAATTTTGACTGTTTAGTAATTTATATTTTTTATATTTTTAATGTCGGGACCCCCTGAATTTATTGTCAATTTAAACCCTTGATTGCTAATTCAGATCAGCTTTAAAGTTAGACCATGTTAAATATAGATAAGTGAATCTGGCTGTAAAATTTTAGCGGCGATTACGTAGATGCGGGAATAAGACACGCACTCACATCTCTTACGTAAGTTGTGACTTTGACCTTCTCTCATTAAATACGCGAGCGCGGCTCTTGACTCTGATTTTTTTCAAATCATTTTCATTGTTACGGTTCAGTAAGTCAAAGAAATGGTACCACTATCTATTTCTAATCAGATTTAAATGGCTTCACTTGGCGCTGATGTTATCTTCTAAGACCTGGGATTATGGACGGCCATCTTGATAAAATGGAGAGTTTTTGACTTCAACAATTATTGGCTTACACGGTAAAATGCACACACTTAATAACTTATTAAGTTGATTCGGTTTGATTCCACTTATTTCAGCTTTAGATTTAGAATGTTTTAGGGGCTGATGACTTCCTTTATATATCATAATTCTGCAACTTCGCCATTTTCCTATTTTTTTTGCAATGACCGTTATTTATTCATTTCCCAGTCTTCAAATGTGCCCGTGTCCGCGCTTTATAATAGCATCGAATTTCTTGTTATGTCTAACGTGGTATCTAAACCATATACTTGCATTAGTAACTTGAATGTCGAGAACAAAAGAAGACACGTACCATTGAGACAAATAACCAACTCCAGAAGATCCCCAACAAATGCACTGCCGAAGTTTCTTTTAAAAATCATACAACCTTTAAAAGGTAAGACGAACCCATATGTTAAAAATTCCGCATATTTCGTAAATATTATTAGTATTATTAATCTAGAGCCAAACGATAGACTAATAAGTTTTGATGTGGAAAGTCTGTGTACTAATATGCAATTAAAGGAATCACTAAGGATAATCAAAATTAGACTTTCAAATGTTAAATTATCAGATTGAACAACGTTACCTCTGCACGGGGTAATGGACTTTTTGGAGTGATGGCTGCGTAGTGCTCACTTTCAAGTACAGGACAAGTTCTACGCTCAGGATGACGGGTTGTGATGGGTTCTTCACTCTCTCCATAGTTGTCAATATATATATGGAATGGTTCGAAACTCATGCCATAGAAAGTGCAACAGTGAAACCGAAAGTCTGGTTGAGATATGTCGATGATACCTTCATCGTGTGGAAGAGCAATGATCATGAACTAAATGATCAGTCCTTCCTAGATGGCATGGTGAATATCCTAACCATAATTCTAATCATTCTGTTGTAACAAAACGGGGAATTATATGCAACCTCTATAATCGCGCTATATCTATATGCAATAATGCTGATTCATTGGAAAAAAAGGTAGCAAACATTAAATCCGATTTGCAACAAAATGGTTATCCTCTAAAATTAATTAATGATGTCATAAATAGGTTTAGAACTACGACCACTGGACAGCAAGAAACACATTCCTTCTTCACAATTCCGTACATTAAAGGAACTTCAGAGAAAATAAGACGAATTGCCAGAACTTATAATATAAATACAGCCTTTAAATCAGGAAATACACTTAGAGCTCATTTAACAAAAACGAAATTAAAAACTACCGATGAGAAGGAATGTATTTACACAGTTTCATGTAAGTGTGGTGAAATGTATATTGGAGAAACCAAACAACCACTAGATGTTAGAATTAAGGAACATAAAACTCATACACAAAAAGGGGAAACGTTGAGATCAGGTATTGCAAAACACGCCTGGGATAAACAATACCATATAAAATGGTCTGAAGCTGCAGCAATATAGATGGAACCCAACATGAAAAAAAGAAAATTTATAAAGATTTATAAAAGTAATAATGGAATCTTCAGTAAACCCAGTGTTGAGATACTTAATCTTTGGCAACCACTACTTCGTAACATCAAATCATTGAGGTGTATACAGTGAAACGAAACATTGCGCGTCACTGAACACAGTTTCTATATAAGCTCATAACCTTAAGACAAAACATTTAGTTTATACCTGATAACAATTAGAGATACAACCTAATTGAAACGTCGTAAAAACAGACAAAAATAAAAACAATACAACCACATTTTAGTCAAATCACATGATGTTATATCAGGCGAATACCGTATTTTTCAAGTGATTTTGAATGAGTTTTCATCCAAAAAATGAATGAAATATGAGTTGGCCCATTAACGATTCAAGTATTGGCGTGTTCCTGCTATCTTTTGCATATGGCTTCTCGTAAACAACACATAACGGCTAAAAAATATTCCTAATTAACCGTTCACTCCCCCTCGGTGGCCCACACCTTAAAAAACAATGAACATAACGTGGATTTTTGACGTTAAAACTTGTATAACCACGTCTCATACCTGGTAATATTTCATTTCAAGAAATTTCGATCTCATGTTCGAAATCGTTTCAGAAGCAACCAACATTCGATTTTCGTTTCTCGAGAAAATTGAGTGCTTTTTGGGAACATGTTAAAAGCAACGCATTTCATGCTCAATTTTTTTTATTGAAATCCTATCTCACATAGCATAAAAGCTTCCACACGTCGCAGCTTTCCGATACAAGTTTCATGTAAGTTTCCTAAGTAACCTTCCAAGAACTTTCCAGAAAGCTTATGAATAAATTTTTTAAAGGATCCCATGTCATATTTCATGAAAGATTCCGAGAAACATGAGAAAATGTTACATAGAAGATTAACGTGAAAGTTTCATGAAACCTTCCTGCAAGTTTCTGGAAAATAACATGCATTCTTCCAAGAAAAGATATTGTAATTTACCAAGTAAGCGAAGTGGGTACCATAGCGTAACTTTTCAGTAAAATTTCAAGGAAAGAATTGTTATTCCATATTGATATTTTCAAGAAAGCTTTCTGTAATTATTCAGCAATCTTTTTAGAACCTTCACGGGTAATTTGCTGCAAACTTGAATGGAAGATTCCATTAGAAATTTATGAAATTATCATATAAACCTCTTATATATTTTCTTTGAAAGCCTAATGCAAATTTTATGTAAGCCAAGGTATATTTTTGGAAAGTTCCGTGAAACCTTCTTGCAGATTTCTGAAAGACAACTTGCAATCTTTTTAGAAAAGAATATGTAAGCTGACAAGTAAGCAAACTAAGAATCTTAGTGTAATTCTCCAGCAAGATTGCAAAAAAGGTTTCTGA
The DNA here is from genome assembly GCA_034092305.1 of Diaprepes abbreviatus. Taxonomy (NCBI): domain Eukaryota; kingdom Metazoa; phylum Arthropoda; class Insecta; order Coleoptera; family Curculionidae; genus Diaprepes; species Diaprepes abbreviatus. The sequence goes on along the minus strand of JASJET010000340.1, from coordinate 7,774 downwards.
TATTCTGAACTGATAATTCCAAGACAACTTTCTGTAATTGTGCAGTAATCTTCCTAGAATCTTGATGCATAATTTGCTACAAACTCGAATGTATGCTTCTATCAAGAATTCATGAAAACAACTTGTAAATCTGTTATATATTTTCCTTACTACAAACCTTATGAAAGCTAACATCTAGGATGTATTTCCATATTTTCATAAAGTTTTGTGAAACCTTCTTGCAAGTTTCTGGAAGATAACATACAATTTTTAAAGAAAAGAAGCAAACATTGAAGTTTAGTGTAACTTTGCAGTAAGATTTCAAGGAAAGTTTTCACCATTCTAAATCGATTCTTTTAAGAAAGCTTTCTGTAATCATTCTATAACCTTTTCCATTAAGAATTCATGAAATTATCGTATAAGCCTCTTATATAGTATATCTTTCTTGAAAGTATTATTAAGTGATCCATCGAGATGTCGCCACTGTGTCTTGTTTACTGTTTTTTAATTTTAGAATCTGTTTATAGTGCATAGTTGCGAAATAATGGTTTGTACCGAAAATAAGGGTGTGATTAGTCCCATGCTAGGACGAAAAAATTTATTTTTTAGAATGTGATGATATTCGCTACCACCGGTGACAGCAAAGATCATATGGCCGCTCCCCATCAAAAATCAAAATAAGAGTCCATTTTGTAATTTCGTAATATGTTCGATATTATGGAAACTGAATCATGTATAGGAACATTTGTATACAGGGATTCTACATCAAAAGTGATAGATATTTTAAAAAGAAACGACGTGTACAATCTGCAGTATTTAAACACCAGCATTACTCAGTTCACACTTTTAATATAACAGAAATTAAGGTGATAGCATCAGTGTCTTCTTCTTTTTCTTCTTCTAGGCAGAACCAAGTTCTGTTATCTACACAATGCCTCATCGATCCTCGTTTGAGGTAGAATTCCAGCTGTCTCTCCATCTTTTGCGGGGACCGTCCAGGCGGCCGTTTGGTGTTTGGTTTCTCTCTCATCACGGTTTTTGCTAGTCTGTCATCGTCCATTCGTTCCATGTGATCTCTCCACTGCCTACGACGACCTCGAACCCACTTCACAACATCCCCCACTCCGCTGTCCTCGCGTATTTTTGAGTTTCTTATTCTATCTCTTAAAGTTATTCCCGTGATCATTCTCAGCGTTTTCATTTCTGTGGTTCTCATAATTTGTTTTGTCTTTGTTGTTTCATTTCTTGTTCCTGCGCCGTAGGTGAGTATCTATCTTACACAGACCTTCTAAATTCTTGCTTTGCTCTCAACCGTCATATGTTTATTGTTCCAGATTATGTCTCTTAGTTGGCCTGATATCATGGCCGCTTTGTTGGCTTGTGTGCGTACTTCTTCCGTTACTGCCCTGTTACTTGTTATATGTGCTCCCAGGTATTTAAGCTTCCCAACCTGTTCGATATGTTTATCATCAACTATTAGTTTGCATCTTACCGGTTCTTTTACTATTACCATTGCTTTGGTTTTCTCCACAGATATCTTCATATTATACTGTTTGGCTGTTCGATTGAAATGGAAAAGCATTCTTTGTAAGTTGTCCTCACTATCTGCTGTCAAGGCAACACGTCAGCAAAGCATATAATCTGAACGGTGTTGTGTCCCATTGGGTACCCAATATTTGTGTTTTTTACCTCATCAATGATTTCGTCCATGATTACATTGAAAAGTGTTGGACTTAGGCTATCACCCTGTCTTATTCCTATGGATAGTGGGATGTCCTCTGTTCATCAGTGTCTGGTTTCTTTAAACGTAAAATTAGAGAATTGACACGTTCTAAACCCAAAAACCATGATTTTAAACTTTACCAAAGACATGAAAGCTTTCGTTCTTCCTTAATAACCTTATTATTTATTGTCTTTTTATATAGATTAGACCTAATAGTTCCTTGTGTCTTATCATTAAGTCATCCATCTTAAAACTCCTAGAACCAATATATCAAAATTTTAGCCTTTATACTGTAACAGAAAAAACAACCTATATTTTCAGTACACCGGCATCAAAAATGCTTAATTAATATCTCTTCAAAACTTACAGAAATAAATACATTTTCTCGAAGATCACGTAGACGAAGTCTCGGATAAAAACTGGTAAAATAATATTTGCTTTCGTATCTTTTAAAAATCTATTTTGCACTTATAGATACCAGATACGACTGACAAATTTCCTTTTGTACTCTTGTATTTTATTTGCCCAAAGGCGGCCCATATTCCAAAGTTATTCAACCATTAAATCGCTAGTTTAATGGCCATAGATACACAACTAACATTATTAAAAATAGTTGTCCGCTAACGAATGCTATTGTCATCTATAACAAAAGACTATTAAAATCTTGGTAATTACGCACGAAAATTTTTTTCAATATAAATTGAATAATTTTGTTTTGAGATAATAGTGAGAAAGAGTTCTTGGAAATTTGTAATATTAGAAACTTAATATCGATTTGCAGTTCAAATAATATTTAGCAATCGATGACTAGTCAACATAAAGGCCATTAGTCGTTTGATAACCAGAAAGCTAAATAATATTTTTCTTACAAGCATTTGACAATTGGGTTATTCAGTTGTTATTTAAGCACAGTGCAACTAAAAAGATGAGTAGGTTAACCCAGGCTATGCGCCAGTTGACATTTTCGGTTCCCTTTAATAGGTTTAACCCTTATTCTATTCCAATAGCTGTTCAATGTTGTAGCGAGGGCCGCGACAACAGGTTAGTTGCCTTTAAAATTGGTTTTAGCGAACAATATACTGTTTACTATTCGCATTTGACTTCATTGATACACGGAGTTGCATATAGTTAAACATTTGCTGAATGTGATTTCAGCACTACAAAGGCATAATGCGGATATATCCACTGCTATTGCATCTCACACGGAGGAATCCGTGAAAGCCGCATAGACATATATACGCCATCCGGTGGAAGATCGGCGAAGCCGCGTTCAATGTTGCATACTTCCTTCCGATCTGTCCTTTGCACAAACAGGTGCATGTTGGTACCCTGATGAGTCTAGTAGAGACGTAATATGTACCTCTGTCGTATCACTGTAGCGGGGAGGGTAAGTTTTGACATTCTTCTCGGTATGGTGGTACAGGTTGACCATCATTTCTATGGTGATGAAATAAGATAAATTGTGCTCTATGGCAATTTATTCAAACTGTGCAACATCCAACACGGAAAGAATATGATGGAACGAAGTTTGCATTTTTTATTCACATTTGACTTCACATATATATATATATATATATATATATATATATATATATATATATATATATATATATATATATATATATATATATATATATATATATATATATATCATCTTTGGAATATTAAGGCAGGTTTCGGACCTATAGACTTGTATGCTTGATGGTTATGGATTGGGAATTAAATTTAGATTTTAACCCAGTTAAATTTGGAAAAAGTGACCCGGCTTAATGGTTAAGAAGCCAACCTCTGACGTAGGTGTACCGTTGGCATGGTGTTTTGGTGAGTACGTGTGAGTCTGAGATAAGTGGGTTGGTCGAGTGTTCAGCTCGATCCAAGTATTTAGCGATACTTTCATATATAAAAGTGCTGAAAGTAACACAATTTAAATCTCTGTGAATTGTCGGGTTCCTGACATAGTATGGGGCTCCGCAGATCATGCGTAAAACCTTGTTTTGAAAGCTCTCTATTCGCCTAAATCGAGACCTGCCAGTGGTGAACCAAGTTGGAGCACAAAATGACAGGATCGAACGTTTGAATAACTTGTAGATGGTAAGTTTGTTCTTCAAATTTAACTTGCTATTTCGATGTAAGAGCGAATAGAGAGCCAACCATGACGTTTTGGCATTGGATAAAATATAATTTGTATTTAGTAGCCAATTCAGTCTTTTAATCAAAAACTAGTTCCAAGTACTTGGCGCTATCCCGCCAGGGAATGCGCACGTTCGAGATGGACAAGCGATTGTCCGGATTGTTAAAGCATTTTCTTGAAAAAATGACTGCTTGAGTCTTATTTGGATTAATTTTGATTTTCCAATCAGTCATCCATCTCTCAAGTTTGTTGATATGCCGCTGCAACCTCAACACAAAATAACGTAATGACCAGGAAGAGGTCGCAAACGCAGTATCGTCAGCGAGCAGAAACAGATTCCTAAAATTTTCTGTCGGAATATCTGCCATATATAAGTTGAATAGGGTCGGTGACAGAGGTGAACCTTGTGGCACGCCCGCTCTAACATGCTTTGTTTCTGACATTGCGTCATCTGACTACGAAAGTTCTCCCTTCTAGAAAACTTTAGACTAGTTTCACAAGGTAACTTGGAATTCCTAACCTTATCATTTTGACAATCAGTCCGTTGTGCCACACCTTGTCAAAAGCCTTGCTTATATCAAAAAAGATTGCACCCGTATGGAATCTCCGGTTGAACCCCCGGTTTATTATCGATGCCAGTCTGGTGGTCTGCTGGACGCTGCTATGGCAGCTCCTGAAGCCAAACTGTTCTGGAGGCAGAACATATCTATATCTATATCTTTATATATATATATATATATATATATATATATATATATATATATATATATATATAGTCACGTAATTTGGCTGCCATATGTCGGGCTGTATAGAGTGAATAACCCTGTATATATATATATATATATATATATATATATATATATATATATATACATTCTGTTAGTGGCGAAAAAATTTTTTATGGGGGACATTTTAATCACTGTAACCGAATATTCGACAAGTCGAATTGTAGAATAAACTAATTATGGGAATAAAGTGAAGTGCGTGCTAGTATTCGTAATACAGGAAGCGTCCCGAGCGCAATATCTCATCTTTTGAACTAATGTTGGAATTGTACAACAAATCGACGTAATAAACAATTTGCTGCTTGTTATTAATTTTGAAATTAGTCATAAAAATATAAAATTTTGAATAAAACAAAAAATTATTGTGCCTCCCTGTGCACTTTAGCACCCATGAAAACAATCGTAATTAAAGAAGCATATAAGAAGGAATCCTCAAAAAAAAATTCATCAAAAAAGAAAATGTTTTTTTTTTTGTGAAAATTGTGTTTGTTTTTTTTTCGAAAAACGGTCGCCATTTTGTTAATTTTGAAAACTTTTCGGTTCAAATTTTTTTTTGAAAGTTTATGACCCATGTGACCTTAATCAAAAGAAAAAACTGAATTACCTTGATTAGTTATAATAATATACAATTTTCTAAATTCGACTTTAAAACCTTGATAAAGTCCTTGAAAATGATTTTTTCGCAAAAGGAAAACATACGTGTACACTCTTTTGGGTTCTAGAATAATATATTTCATGGAGAAAGCATTTTTTTAAACTATTTTCACTCTATGATTTTGATCAGAAGCAATCAAAGCATTGAAAATCTACTACAAAATAAGTACATTTTAAGAAAGAACATCTACGTGAAACATAATTTTGTATAGTTATTTTATTATATCTTTTTTATATTCTTCTAGTAACAGCTTTTCAATATTAGATAAAATCTCTGAATCTTCCTGGTAATTAATTTTCAAATAAAAGTTGATATTTACTTAGACTTTTCATTAACGATAAACAACATAACCGATACGGAAAGCCGCGAAAATTACGCACAGGAAATGAAACAACAACTAAATAAAATAGACCAGAGTAATTATATCGAAAGACACAAATGGAAGAAACAATTACAGAGACAGCAGAACTAATGATCGGAAAAAGCAGGAAGAGAACAAGAAAATGGTTTGATAAAGAATGCCAAGAAAAACTACAAGACAGACAGGAGAAACGAAACATTATGATTCAACAAGAAACAACAGAAAACAAAGAAAGCTATACAACATCCCGACGAGAAACAAGAAAACTAATTAGAAAAGGGAATATGTAAAACAGCAATATGAGGAAATGGAAAGGAATAGACAAGACTCAAATAGTGGAGCATTCTACAAATCGGTATCAAATGAGAAGAAAGGCTTCAGACCTAACTCTGTGTCTATGCTTACAAAGAATAATGATGAACTCATAATCAACGAAGAGGAGATACTCCAAACATGGCAAGAATATTTCCAAAGTCTACTAAACATAGAAGAACATAGAGAGGATATATATATATATATATATATATATATATATATATATATATTGGGGTGGACCCACCAGTAGAGAATCCATAGAAGAAACATTACAAGCAATTAACAAATTAAAGAACGCAAAATCCCCAGGCTCCGACAATATACCGGCCGAATTTCTCAAGTACGGAGGGTAGGTTTTACATTGACAATTACACACACTAATCACACTTATATAAAAAGAAGAGAAAATGTATGCAGGATGCAAAATGCTCCAACTATAGAGAAATCTCCCTACTTAACACAGCATACAAAATCTTATCGAATATGCTATTAAGGAGACTAACACCTTTTGTAGAAAATTTTCTAGGGGAATACCAAGCCGGATTCAGGAAAAATAGATCGACTATAGATCAGATCTTTACTATAAGACAGCTCCTTGAAAAAGGATGGGAATCCAATAGAATTATCCACAATCTTTTCATCGACTTCCGACAAACATACGACAGCATTAAAAGGGGTCAACTGTGGAATGCAATGACAGAATTTTCGATTCCAAAAGAACTGATCCACCTCACCAAAGTATGGGTAAATAGCTGTAGATCCAGGGTACGAATAGGTAACCAACTCTCAGAATCGTTTAAAATATACAAGGAGACGCACTGTCACCCCTCCTCTTTAATATAATATTGGAAAAAGTAGTGAGAACAACACAAATTAGAACAGAACTAATAACAGTAAACGGACCAAAATTACTACTAGCATACGCGGACGACATTGATATTGTTGGAAACACCATCACCAATGTAAAGGAAACTTACAGCAAAATAGAGATAGAGGCAAGGAAAACCGGTCTATTGGTCAATGAGGAGAAAACCAAATACATGTGCATAACAGGCAAAAGAATCGAGATAGAATAGGATAAAAATGTAACAATAGACACATAACTTTGAAAGAGTGGAGCGTTTTAAATATTTCGGAATGACAATCACCGCAGATAACCGATATCACAGAGGAGATAAAAGGGAGAATTCAGGCAGCAAACAGATGTATGTATAGTCTCAACAACACCATCAAATCCAAGAACCTAACACGAACCTCAAAAATCAGGATACATAGAACAGTGATTAGACCAGTGCTCATGTATGGCTGTGAGACGTGGACGCTGACAAAAGCAATGGAAATGAAACTTAGATGTTTTGAGAGGAAAATCCTTAGAAGGATTTTCGGACCCTATCACGACCCCAATACTAATCTATACCGAATAAGAATAAATGTCGAGGTCAAACAGATATATAACGCTAGCGACATCGTACAAGAAATTAAATTCCAACGCCTAAGATGGGCTGGCCATGTCCATAACCGCCTTAGCAAGTTAATTTGGGAGGAGGCCCCGATAGGGAAAAGACCCTTAAGATGCCCAAGAATGCGATGGAGAGATAACATATGGTCAGATTTAAGAAAAATGGGGTTACCCACTGATCCAACTATCATGGACGACCGCGTGAGATGGAATCAAGTTGTGAAGTCAGCCAAGACCCATCCCGGGTTGTAGGGCTACTAAAGAGAGAAGAAGAATATAACCGATACAGCAACAAAGTCTTTTGCAGTTTAAGATATAAATAGCTTTGTTTAATTTTTGATATTTTTCGTAGCTTCCCAAAGCTCT